>BMAO01038074.1:0-18742 GCA_019973975.1 Trichonephila clavata
TTTTTGGCAAGGTTTTTGGATAAAAGTTTTAACGTTTGGAATTTTAAGATCTTTGTAGATTAAGGAATTTCTGATGTACCTGCCAGGTCTGACAATACTCCTGATCAGAGAGTTCTACTTCAAGAATTTTAATATTAGCTGCATCCCCACACAGGGGAAACATAACTGAGAATGGGCCGCAAAACAGCAGGGGCCTAAATGTTCTCCATTATGCCATTGCATTAAACCTTAGTACATTTATAAACCTGACACTTATACATTTAATATAACACATCAATACATTTAATATGACAAATATTTCTGCAAAAGTTTCTCAATTCTCTTATTAATTCTGATGGTAACATCATTCAAATCAAAGTTCAACATCTTTTCACAAAAACTAGTATGCTAAAAGTTGTGAAACTTTTACCCCACACAATATTTCTGTTTTCAAAGAAATTTCTTCTCTGGCATTTTTGTAATTTTAAATATTTTTACTTATAAACTGGAGTCAATTTTCTTAAAAAAAAATCTGTTACATTTGGTAGATGGAGTTGTGGACATCCTCCTCATGTTATTAATCAGTGATACTTTAAAAAAAAAATGGTTGACCAATAAAACTACATAAGCGCAATACATCTGTCCCCAAACAAATCACATGCTAAATGAGCTGATTCTCAGGTTTCACCTTTACAAAAGGGATTCTGGCAAACTGATCAATGATCATAACAATCAGCAGTTCTAATACATATTGAACTAAATCAGCAACATAAAATAAGAATCATGCAAAAAAAGTTGTAGACATAAATAATTCTTCACTGTTAATCTTATTAATCACAAAAATTCAATGGCAAGAAAAAAGGCTTACTAGTGTAACCATTGACAAATATAGAAACGCCTTTGAAAATTTCTGTTTCAGTTTCTTCCATCAACTCCATAGCTTTTCGTCCAGCAAATTGATCTTCTAGTTTCCTCTTTTTGCAGCCATATAGCCACCCTAAAACAGAAGAAAAGAAATTATGTATTTAAACCAGAATTTTTTCATTTAAGATTCATCACAATAAGGACAGCTTACAAGCATTTTTAATAATTTTTTATTTCAATAAAATTCTGATTTTGAAATAGTATTTCGGGCAATTCCAAACTTAAAAAATGCTATACTATATAACACACCCATTATTAGAGTCATCGATAAGTTCAAAATAAATTATTAAAATTTCATCAGTTATCAACGTTTTAATAATGCAGCAAGACTGATCGTTTGATGTGGGATATGGAGCAAAAGAACATTATCATTCAAAAAGGTTTAAATTTCTGTAAGGACACTCAAAACGTTTGTTGATTAAACATTGCTTTTTTTTTTCAAGTTCTTTGCAAATAATCTTGAATATAATCCATTGATTATTGCAATAAGAATTGTATTTTCCATAAAATAAAACAAATGCTCTAAATCACTTGTACAGTTACAAATATTACCAATAATATTTTCTGTAAATTAAATTTGTGTAATTATGTACTATCGCAAACAATGCCAATACTCAAGATAACTCCCCGTGTTGGCACCCCGATTTCCGATGCACTGAATTGGCAACTATGTGTTTCGTTTCATATGTCGTCAATACAGTTACGATAATATGTAAGTATCTAAATTTGTGTAACAGTGGAGTAATGAACATTTTCTGCTGATGATATGAGCACTCAAAATCTTCTCTCTTCCGTTCCTTATACATATAGATGAATGGTTCCCGGTCAAGAGGTTCCCTACATTTCAAAATCTTTGCAGGAATAAAATTTTTCATTTTTCCCAATCTGCCTTGATGTTTTTAAATATGGTTGTCTTCTGGATAATCTAGTCAATGTATAAATTAGATGGTACTTATTAAATATGTGTATATAAAGTAAAGTACACAGCAATATGTAGAAAACATGCCAAATTCTGTTCCATCATTGTTCCAGTAGCAATGCAACTTATCATACAAAATTACAAATGTTTATGCAAGCAATATCTCAGAAAAAGCAGTCACCAACCCATGGTTTCTATAACCAATAAGTATTCATTAGTTTCTGTCCCAAATCTCATGAGTTCATTCACTTGTTCATTTTAAAGACTGTTGAATATCCAAAATAAAATCAACAAATTATTAAAGTGGGATTATATGCCAGTCTGCAAAAAACTTTCAGTAATTAATAACATAGTCCCCTTTCAGTGAAATAGAAAAGAATAACTATCAGTTAGTCTTTATGTTACTTACGTATTAGCATCACAGCAGACAAAATTTCACCATGATAATAGTTTTTCTTCAAATAAAACACATAAGAATCTTTGTTGTTTAGATATCAAGGCATGATTAGCTTGACCCTAGTTTTGTTGCAGTGAAGCTAATAATTAAGTATACCTTTTTTATATTTGGACATGAAAATTAGTAAACTTTTGTCAGTATTTGGCAAATATTTTAATATTTTCAAACAGATAAGGGTTAAAAATGTAATTTTTCGAATTCATACTATTATCATATCATCCTTTTTGTGTGTTGCCAATAATAAATATCTGTTTGCCTTTAAAAGCATCTGTGGTTAAGAAATGATCTAGGAAATTTAATATACTGTTTCACCAAATAGAGCACTGTAATAGGAATTACTAAATCTACCTTGGAGCATAAATTCATCGGTAAATATCTGAAATGGAAGAGCCGAAAATGCATTAATACAGAAACTGTAATAACTTATTTATTAGTAATTTTTAAACTTTTAAGTATATTTATGGCAATGTTTTTATCTATATGTATTATATCAAGACTGGGACTAATGTGGTATATCAGGGGAAAAAAATAAGGTTTTCAAATAATTTGCTATAAGAATTTAATTTGAAAATGTCAACATCGAATCTTTTTAATAATGATTTAAAAATAAGAAAAGATCATTAAAAATGTTAAAACAATAATGAAAAAATCTACACCAAATACATATATTATGTAATGAAATAAATATAATACCCATTCTTCAAATCCAGAAGGTTTGAACTTGGGACGTTTTGATTTATTATTTCTAGAAGACTCCTTAGATGTTTTAGCAGACATCTCTTATGGAAACTTTTAATATAAGATATTTGAAGAAAAAAATCGCAAGCTAAGAAAAAAAAATTGTTTTACTACTGTCAGCAAGCATCACTACAATCACATGCCGCATGATCAAAATGTAAACAAATTTTGAAAAATTAATCTCTTCGCATTCCTATCTTCATTTCAGTTTAATTGCAAGTTAGACTATTATTTATCTCCCCAGAGGAATTTGCAAAAGAAAAATTTAAATAATCAATAGAACTATTTACCAAATTTAATTTACTAAAAAGATATAAATTTTAGACTGATATGGCTATACATTGACTAAAATAGTAGTTTGATAAATGAGGACTGTCTAAGAAAGAATTTACTTAATTGAAAAGTTTCTGTAAACTAAAAATTGGCAACAACTGTGAAACCGCTAAGCCGTCTGTCAGTCAATATATTTTGTTTGTGAAATAGTTTTTGTTTTCCACATATATCTATTTATTAAGCTTCCATTATTAGACGCTACATTCAACTTTATCAATGTCACTATCAAAAATCACCCTTTTTGTATTAGCTACTCTAGCTGTGATATCAACGCTTGTTGCAAAATTACAGAACATTGTATACATAAGTAATGACGTTGAATACGATGATATTAAAAAAGAATTCCAAGATGATTTGTATCCAGATGGGAGATTGCAACATTTGATGTGGTTTTTACAAGTAAGTCTGATAGCTTCTGTATTACAATGTTGATGGAAATGCAGTTATTAGTTTGAGTACAGTATCACATGCTTAGGAGATAAGGTTTACTTGTTTCGAAAAAGTACTAGTGTATGAATCTGTAGATTTGGCATGTGATTTTTCTGCTTACAAATAGAGAAAAGAGTTATTTTTTATTGCGATAAAAATGTTGCAGCTATGCAAACTTGCTAAAATGTAATAAAACGTATAATGTTATGAATGTATTGTAAAGTATATTTATTAAATAAATTGAATTTAACAAATTGAAATTTGACTCTCTGGCAAAAATGTTGTTCAAAATGTAATGATAATAATGAATGAAAATACTTCCTTAGGTTGCCAATTTTAACCTTTATCATAATTATTATTTTGCTCAAATCTTCGTTTAAAATATAGCTTAGGGTGTCTCTTGGCGAAGTTGGCAATTTTTCTTACCACTATCATTTTACATCAATAGGTGTCCACAGTTAGCAAAACAAGAAATTTCAAGGAAAATAATAATGTAAAATAAAAATTTCATTGTATCTAAAAAATAATCATTTGAATCTAGGTATTTGATAAATTATTTTAACATTAAGAAATAAGAATTGTAGCATTTCTAAAACAAGTGTAATTTCTGTTAGAATTATATGTACTACATATTAGTTCATTGACCAATTTTGTCAAATCAAAAGACATCTTCAAATGCTGCTATATGCAGCCAGTAGCAGAAAACCTCTCATGTTCGAGCCTAATCATACTAACACTACAATTCTTGTCAGCATGAGGGTAATTTGTATATCCCATTTATAAAAAATGTTCTATCTCTAGAGGCCAAAATTTGAACCAGTGCTTGTCTGATATCTTCTTCGTTCTTGAATTCCCTACAAAATTTTTTGTAAGGACAGAAACAAGTGATAATTTGAAAGAGCTAGGTCCGGGGAGTATGGTAGATGCGACAGAATTTCCCAGACTAGCTCTGCGACTTTCTGACGAGTCCCCAAAGCAGCATGTGGCCTGGCTTTGCCATGAAGCAGTATGATGCCCTTCCTAATGAACATCACCAGCCCTCTTTTCATGGAGTAGTACTGTTTTTAATTTATCCAATTGCTGACAGTACCTCTCCAAATTTAACCTTTTGTTTGGTTTCAACTGCTCAAAATGTATTGGTCCTCGCATGTCACACCATATACACAACATTCTTTTGTTCAGGCTCAACTTCGGTTTAGGGGTGGATGGAGCAGGTTTTCATGGTTCACAATATACCCTTTTCCTTATGATGTTATCATAGGTAATCCATTTTTCATCCCCAGTTATGATCCTGTCTAAGAAGGGTTCGATTTTGTTGCACTCAATATGATGTGTGTGTGTGATTCAATTATTCAAATTCTTCTCACTTAACTTATGTGACACCCATCTCGAATACTTCCAATCAAACTCTAGTTTCCGAATATGTCCCAAAATGGTTTGTTGAGCTGAATCAAGCCTATCTGCAATCTCTGATGTTGTCAAAAAGGATTTTGCTCTAACATGATCTTGACAGTATCATCGTCGATCAAAAGATGGGGGTCGCCCAGAGCATGGGCTTATCAGAAAGGTTGAAATCACCTACTTGAAATTTTTCAAACCAACTCCTGCATGTTCATTAGAAATTGTACCTTCACCAAAACACTTTCAATAAATTTCGACACGCTTTTCTAACATTTCTTCCTTGTTGGAATTTGTACAAAATACAGTGGCGTAAATGAACTTTATCAACAGCCGTGGGCAAACGATCACATCTCACTTAATACTAACGTGAACCATCAGTGTTTTAGTTCATTTGTTTGGTCAGTATGTAGACATTCAGAGATAAAAAAAAGTGGGATAAATATGCGTCAAATGAATATGTGCATACTTGTTGAAACTGATTGTAACCGGAGCGGACAGAACTTTTCGGTAGACCTAATATATTCAAGTAAATGTAATATGTGATGAATTTTCATTCCTCTTAACATCATAACCGTAGATGCTCTGTAGTTGCCTCTTACAATCAGTTATCTAAGACAATTGGTGATTGATAATTTTTTAAAACTAATTATTAACAAATATGATCATAATCAATGCCATATTATCCATTGGACACTTGGTGTGGGGGTCCAGTGGCCCAGAAGGGCGCGAAAGGGCCCAAATAAGCTGAAAACTAGGTTTTCTGGTAATAAATTTCTATCCACAAGTGCAAAGGATAGATCTACTGCGCCCAGGGCTCGAAATAAGCTTAAATTGGCAATGATCATAATATTGAGTTCCATGTATTATTTTTTTAAAAAATATCTTAATAAGAATGTATTTTACTCAAAGAGTTAATTTAAGTGCATGCATGCAAAATGAATATCATTTTGTAATTTTAATTAATCATAGATATTTTATCACATATTTCTTTTAGATTTCAGATTTGCATTTGAGTCTATTTAAGGATCAAAGTCGTGGATCTGATTTAAAAACATTTTGTTCTGATACTGTTTCTGTGATTCAACCATCTGTTGTCCTTGCTACAGGTTTGAATTCATTATATTTTTAAAATTGTTAAGGGAATTTTAAAAGGTTTTTTTAAACTTTGGTTTGCTGAAAGTAACATGTACTAAGGACAAAATAACTGTTACATATTGTTGAAAATGGTTCAAGTGTAGTATAGGGGGGGGGGGGGCCCTGTGGATTTGGCGATTTTTATACAGATATTATGGTGAGATAATGAATTTATTCTGGCTTGGCAATCGATTTCGGTCGCTAAAAGAAATTGACATCGCCAAGGGCCCCTCTATACTACACTTTAACCGTTGAATACATTAGTTAATGATTTATACAACCCAAAATATTCTTTAAAATGTTCCAAAAAATAAATAAATTTTAAAATATTCTATTGAATTAACTAATAATTAAATAACGTTCTATTTTAACTCTTTATTAGATTTCATAAATTTTAAGATGTATAATTTAACTTACTATATTTAATTCATTGCATACAAATTATAACATTTGCTGCCAGAATTCATTTTAGATCAGATTTTATCAGATTTTCAATGAAAATAAACAATAAAAATATTTATATAAAATTTTTAAATTTTAACAAATTTTTTTTTTCTTTCATTAAAATAAAACTTCTTGAAGTCTGATGGCTAAATTTCGTATTAGATGTGTTTTTCTTGTAATTAAGTTTAACATAAATTTTAAGACTTATTAATTTAATTATATTTATAAATTTTAATAATAATTTTTTCATTCTTATTAATACAATAAAATTATAAATTCTATAATTTTTTTAAAATAAATTTTTTTAAAGAAGGAATCTAATGTAGATAAGATTTTATGAGTATCTGTAATGAATGATTATTTTGAGTAAATAAATTCTTTCTGGGGGTTTTGATTCTACTAAATTAATTTACTGTTGTTAAATAAAACATGCTGATATGACATTAATTTTTAAAAAAATTATAAATAATTTAAACATTTTTAATTTATTGGTTGTAATAATTTATTGTAAATAATGGGAAAGATATATTCAAATAAAACAAATTTGAAAAATAAGTATATTATGTTTGTTTTTTGTGTAACTATTATTTGTGTTAAATTGCGTTGTGAGAATATTCTCAGTCTATTGTAGAATTAAAATTTATATCTATTATGAAATATTTTTTTTAAAATTTCAACTCTCAATTGTTAAATTGTATAGTAAACAGGAATACCTGTGTTTAAATTAATATCATTTTTGTTTTCTGATTTGGTTATTTTTAAAAGAATTAATTTCTTACGACTTAAAAATCTGTATATATATTTGTGTGCTACTTAATTCCCGCTAGTTTGATATCACGGGCCATCGCGCCAAGTTGTTTCTTATATTCGCCAAGATGGGCGATACCATTACAATATGGTTCTCTTGATTTATTGTCTGCCGATGTGGTTGCCATGGAGATAACGTATATCAGAAATAATTTTTATTGGTTCTGTTCCGGCGGTAATCCTATTAATTTCAGACGATTTTATTTCGATTTCTTTTGCAATTTAACCATTTTCATTGCAATCTCGAATCAAAATATATTTCAGTCTTCTGTTTTATTTAATGCTATTTTCGAATATGGATATTTCTAATATCATTGGTGAGAACTAGGATATTATTTTAAAAAAGAATGAGTGTTATATTTTTAATTATTTCTATAAATCGTTTATTTTCAATTTATTTTACTTAAAAAAAAATTTTTTTTTCCGTTTCTTGTTTGATGAAATTTGTTGAAGAAATTTGCAGTTTTTAGAATATAGCAAGCTTTCAGTACTTTTTAGTTGCTATTCATTATAAATTTTAATATATATTATGTAATTATTTTATAAAAATACAATAATTATAATGTGTAATAATCATATATCAGTTATTTGTAATAATTGTTATTTTATAAATATTATTACATATGTGTTATTTATTTCTAAGTATTATGTTATTTATTATTATTATGTTATTTATTTATAATTATTATTTTTTTTATAATTATGTTAAATGAGTATTCTTGTATTCTGTACGATTCTTCTATTTCAATAGGATGATTATTCTTTTTTATAAAATCTATTAAATTATATTACATGATTATTATTATATAAAATAATAATAAAAAGTAATACCATATGAATATCTAATAATTATTACTATTTAGTATTATATGAATATTATGTATATAATTTCTATAACATTATATTACAAGATTATTGTAAACTGCATAATATATTAGTAAATATGATTTTTTTTATAATGATATTAATTATTTATTGATCTTGGTTAGTCTCAATCTAATCCTAAATTCTTCAGTTGAAAACGATTTTAATGTTTTTCAAATAAATTCTTTAAAATTATTTTCTTGACGAGTCTTACCGCTAGGCCGCCATCTTGAATTTCATTCCAACGACATGCGCTGCTTGGCGTGATTCTTTATCACGCCAAACAGCGTTTGGCGCCTTGCCCCGTGATATCAAACTAGTTCCATAATTTTGTTTTGAAAAAAAATTTGTAATTAGAAACACAAATATTTTTTTGCCATCATTTTGAAATAAACTTCACGAAAAAAATTACTGTAAAAAAAAATTGCTAAAATGTTAATTATTTATTTGTGGCTTTCTTTTTCATGATGCTAAATATTACTGTATGAAAATTGCTAACATTTGAATCTAGTGCTGATATAATTTTTTATAGTTATGATTCACAAATTGAAGAAGAAGAACTATGTATATACCTGAAATGTATGAGCAGTTTCTGATGGAAAGTGCTAAATCCAAATTTATAGTCGTATGCACTTAGAAATGTTATCTAAAGCAAAAATTGTCTTAAGTGTTTTGCAGCATAGTTATTCTTAGTGGAAGGGTGGCTAACCTTTTTGAGAAGAGTGCCACTATTTGATAAAAAATAATTATGTGTACCACTTCCAACTTTTCCAACAAACAAATATGGAAAATTGAATAAATGTTACTAATAGGCTTTATATAGGCTTTTTACATAAATAGCTAAATTTTTAATGTAAGTATGTAATTTAAAAATAATATAATAAATAAGACAGAAGTACAAACTTAGGTTTTATTGTTAATAAACCTTTCAACTTCAATCAGTTAGGTTACATATAAAATAAAAATTAATTACGTGAATCATTTAATTTAAAATAATTATTAAAAGCTCAGTACTAATTTATAAGGTTTTTGAATTGCTACTTTTTTTTATACCAAGCTATCTTAAGATTCTTGGAGTCTTATTAGTCTTATTAGGATTAGCTCTTGCAGATACTTACAAAATTAGGTTGTTATAGGTGCACATCAGCTAGTTTTAAATGATATTTATTTTATTATATTCATAGCAGAAAATGGTTATTTATTATTATCTTTACAAAATTTTAAATTTTTTTTTAGTAAGTCTTCGCATGCTACTGTTACAACTTCACTGTGGCATGCGTGCTGCAGGTTAGCCACCCCTTTCTTAGAGTGTTTGGAATATGTGGGGGGGGGGGAGAATAGTGCACATTTAATGTTTATTTTTGATGTGTAACATCTTTACTCTCGGTTGTTGGATATTTGTTGGAGTGATTTCGTGAAAAGGGACGGAAATGCGTAACAGGAAGTTGGGGAAACGCACGCTGTTTGATTAATTGGTTTAATTTGACAAAATTAATTTGACAAAATTAGGTTGTTATAGGTGCACATCAGCTAGTTTTAAATGATATTTATTTTATTATATTCATAGCAGAAAATGGTTATTTATTATTATCTTTACAAAATTTAAAAAATTTTTTTAGTAAGTCTTCGCATGCTACTGTTACAACTTCACTGTGGCATGCGTGCTGCAGGTTAGCCACCCCTTTCTTAGAGTGTTTGGAATATGTGTGGGGGGGGGGGGAGAATAGTGCACATTTAATGTTTATTTTTGATGTGTAACATCTTTACTCTCGGTTGTTGGATATTTGTTGGAGTGATTTCGTGAAAAGGGACGGAAATGCGTAACAGGAAGTTGGGGAAACGCACGCTGTTTGGTTTGACCAATCAGTGCACTTGGCAGCGTCTTTCCTGTACCCTCAGAGTGAAGTTCTGTTTTTCTCCTTCATTCAAGAGGAGTCCCCCCCCCCCGAGCTGTCTAAGCCGTGGGGTCTTTGTTATTGTTTTGTTTTCTCACTTTAGGGTCAGAGAAGAAGCTAAGTCCTTTTGCTGGATCTTGTAAAGATATAACCACGTGGGGTTCAACTCTAGTAGTCATATAGCGGCCAGTCTTTTATATGTTGTTAAATTTAGCATTTCAAAATATTCAAATTCAAAAACTCGTTTTCTTGACTTTAAATCCCCTTCGCACATACCAGCAAGTATTATTAGACTTCATCCAGGATAAACTTGCGATTCTTACGCTCAATTGTCAAAGTGTCGGGGCTCGTTGTGTATGATATCTGAGGTTATATTAATATGTGTAAACTATATTAATAATTAAATAAACTGTTAAGCGTCTGACAAAGTTAATTATTCTTTAAAAAAACATGAATAAGTAATATGGAATTATTCGAATAAATATTTTAGTGTATATTTTTTCATACTTTGAGGTTAATTCCTGTCCCTGTCAATATAATATTTTTAATTGTGATTAAAAAAACTAACTGATTAATTACACGGGTAATTTTGATTTTCTGTAATATTTCTAATATTTAAACATTTACCAAGCTAATTAAATTTTCATGATTTTGCGATTTACAGAGACGGGTAAATCCAGAGCAGAATATATGCGAGATTTTTGGCAAAAGAAACGTGAGGAAAGAATTAAAAACTGGAAGAGTACAGCCGAAAAGAATTGCACCTAATTTAACTCAACCCAGCAGGGATTTTCGGGCACATGCAACGAACACAATTCTCTCACAAACATCAACAGCCTACCCAACTACTACTTTACCACATTTATTTGTCAGTCAGGCAACTTTACGATTGTCCGCTCATAGTTTTTTTGAGTGATGAACTCAAGCTCGAAATCAACACAAATCGAAATGTTTCGACAACTAACAGTGGTACTGTTATTGACGCTGTTTTTCAACAGTTATTAAATACTTTGAACTTTGCAATCACAAGTGTTTGTGTCATATTTTAGTTATCATAATTCTATTGTGTGCATGTGTTTCCGCTTTTCCCCAAATTGAACAAGAATAATTATTTTTGAAAAAAATTTTTGCATTACTCCTTGGGTTAGTTAAATAAAATTTTAATAAAGATATAATTATTCGATAAAAAATTATTTCCAATCATACCAGATTCATTTTTTTCAGGATTTAAGTTACTATTGCATATTTACCACGATAACATGTTGATGTTACACATCATATGCGACTACTGGAAGACTTGTTCCTTTTTTTTAATGCAATGAATGAAACTATTTAGAAAACTTTTTCATTATATTTATGGGAAGTTAATTTTTTAATTTTACCCTCCTATCGCTTTACCCTGTGTAAGTTTGCTCCTGTATCTGATTTTTATGTAAGCATATATTGAGAATACAGATTCACAGAGATAAGTTTCAGTAAAGTACGTAGTTGTCTATAGTCTTGGTTGCCAACAACATTGTTTTCTGAATATATCTGCATCCAGGTATTTTCTTGGCTTTTTTTACAATATATCTGTTTTAAGTTGCTGTTTTCTCTGTTCTCAAGCAGATTTCAAAATCCTTCAGTTATTTCATCTGAGTCAATGTTGGGAAAATATTCAGTTGTGCTTCCTTTTAATTCTTGCAAGTATATACTAACATTCTTGAGGTACTTGTTTTGAAAGTTTATCTAATTTCTTCTTACAAATTCTTGCAACCAAGGAAAGTCAAAGTTATATCTCTGCTCTCAACACACACTAAATTTTTAAAAAGTAGTTATTTTGCATAAGGTTTTTATTTTCTCTAATTGTACTCAAAGAGAAATGGGGGTTTCATTTTCAAAGATGTTGGAAAGATATGTAAACTTACAGATCTTATCTACATCAGTTAAATCTTGGACTTCTTAGTAAATCTAACTACTACTGTAGTTTTTATTTCTAACAGCGTGACTAAGATTTTCCTCCTTGTTAGCTACCACACTTTTGTTAACTGGAAGAAGGGGAAATGATCTATACCAGGATATTTAGTTGTAAGTTTTAAAAGATTTGTTTGAATTAGATAGTCCTTAACAGGTCTAATTATCTTTGCAGGACATTTCAATGAATTTTTATTCTTGTGGTATTCTTCTAGTTACCATAAAATGTTGATGGATGACTCCGTTGCTGCAGGTGGCATTTCTTGTTGCCTCATCCTAGATGCAGCTCCTTTCTCTTTTCCAATCTTTACAGCCACTCCACCACTGCAAATGTCCACATACTTAGCTTCCAAATAATTTTTTTAGCACAATTGTCGCTAACTTTGAAAATTTTCCAGTAGCCTAACTTTCAAGAGCTTCATTCATTAAAAGTTCTAATTGTATTTCATATGAATGAATACCTTACAAAGTCAGTAAGTTTCACAACTTTAGTACTTTTATCAAGCTATAAATGGAAAGAACTCACAAGTTTTCAATCTTTTGTATGCTTATTCTCAACGAACATTGAAATTTTGTAAATTTACTTGCTTATAGTGCTATTTGACAGCTGCACAGTATCAATCTTCTTGGCCATGTCTGGACCTAACATGCAAGGCTTAATAGTATGGGGCTTTCCAGCTTTTGCAATCTTTAAACTGACAATGAATAAAGTTTTATTGCTGTTTTCATTTTTAAAAATTCTGTCTATCAGGGATGACCCTGCCTGAATTTGAAGATATCTTCACTTTTGTGTAAGCAAAGTCAGAATGATTGCATTCAAGTATCTTTTTAATTTGCTTTGTATCAGGCATTCATTAGCAACAATTTTATGACAGTTAACATATTACACAATAACAAAACAAACTGTTACAAATTAGTTACTTCAAGAACAGCTCTGTGCTAGATGCACTGTGCCTGCATTCCACGTACTGGTAACCACTGTGGTTTGCTATGTCAGTGATGTCAAGTTAAAGCTCTCTGGAGGATGGAGTGGATATTTGTTGTGTTTTCTGATGAAAGCCAGTTCAACCTTGGTGCTAGTGATTGCTACATGTTAGTTAAAAGAAGGCCAGATGAGTGCCTCTAACCAACCTGTCTGCAGCCTAGACACACTGAACCTGAACTTGCTGTTATTGTTGGGAAACAGTAGGAGCACTCTCACTGGGTTTTTCCACATACCCTTGATTGCAAATTTGTATATTAGTCTGATAATTCAACCTGTTGTGATACCCATTTGTGAACATTATTGAAGGGAGTGTTTTACAACAGGATTACATGTACCCTTGTGCCACTGTTGTAACCCAACATGATCTACAGATCGTTGGCGTGTTGCCATATCCTTTTAGATCACTAGATCTCTCTCCAATCGAACATGAATCGGATGATATTGGATTGCAATTCCAGCATCATCCATAACCAGAATTAAATGTCTCTGTATTGATGGAGCAAGTGCAAAAGGCATGTAATTCCATCTCACAAACTGATATCCAGAACCTGTATTACACAATGCATGCATGTTTGCATGCTTTCATTCTAAACTCTGGTGGTTACAATGGTTATTAATGTATCATTTCAAATTTGGAATGGCTCTTTATGTGCTAATGTTAACTTGTGACCGTGAAATTTTAATCAATTAAATACATGTTACTTATACAATTCTATTGCCGAGGTTTCATTAGCCCACAATAATTTTTTTCTTGGTAAGGGGATTATTTTCTATTAGTGTATTTTTGTGGGTATATGTACTGTTGTTGGTAAATAAATAACTGGCATAGGCATACTCTTGAATCAACAAAGCCACTACAGGGAAAGGAAAAGACTTGCATGATGGTTATATATCTATGCTTCTGAAATTCATTACCTTGAACAAATTGTTATTTAAATAATGTGACTGTTTCACTGAAATTTACTTTAGACCCATTCTCTTTAGATTTATCCAAATTTGAAAATATATTTGAAAAGATTAAATAATTTTATCTTTGACAGTTATTTGCAGTATATATTTTTGAATATGGATATGTTCACTATCAATGATAGTTTTTACATTGTTCTTAAAATAGTTCAACAGAAATGTTTTTTTCAAAAAAAAAATCAATTGAACTATTTAAATGTTTTTTATTACCTCATCCACATAATAATGAATACAATGAGATATTCAAGAACTTTTACTATAGTTTATAATTAAGTATTCTTATTTGAAGGATAATATTGCATAAATATTCACAATACTTTTTTTACTAATTGTATTATGTTTATCTGTATAGGAGATTTGGTTGATGCAAGAACTGCTGACCTATTGGGTTCTAGACAATATGTTGAAGAATGGCGTATGTACCAGCAGATTTTATATGATACTGGTGTTACTGCCAATACAACATGGTTAGATATCAGAGGAAACCATGGTAAATATAATTTTTTAAAATGGCTTTTACTATTAATTTATTATGTTACTTGTTGTGGCTGTGTAACATATAATTTAAGAAACTCTATCAGTTAATATTTATTTTACATTTAGTAACCATGTTTCTCTAGATATTGCTATATATACAACAAAAGCTATAATGTTGCTGTTGACAGATCATTAGAGTTTAAATAATGCAGAAAGTTAGAGATGTTGCTACTTATGGAGAGTTAATTATTTGAAGTTAAAAGAAAGATTCAAAATGATGTAGAGATGCTTAATAACTATTTTGAATGAATGTATTGCTCTCTCTTATTCTTAATAATTTGCTAAAATTTTTAAGTAAAGCTAAAATTGGCTTATTGAGTAATCAAGACTCTAAGACAGAACAAAATCTTTCAAGTTCACTGATGGATGTCTTATTCTTACATAACTCATTTCTGTTGATGAGGAAATCTGCCATTGATTTACTCCCTTCCATATTTTAAACTACAGTGTATTTTTTCCTTTAAGCAGCATACAAGTTAATAACATGATATCAATTAGGATTTGGTTTTCATTCTGAATCTTGAATATGAATTAAATTTACATTGGATTTTCATCAGAAAGGGCTACTTTAAGGCGATAATTTATGAGTCATTTAGTTTAAACAGGAAGCACCACATGAAGGTGACTGAAACCACCTCCCAATCAAATTTTTTATTTTCCAAAACAGCATGTTGCGTTTAATTACTGGTGGGGCCAAATCACACACACACAACCCCTATAGCTGCAATGGAACTCCAGACAGATTTGGAACCTTTGAGTGAAAAGAGTTAAAGAAGTGCCCTGAATCTGGTTGAAAAGATCTTGAGAGGAAGAAACAATTTCCTAAATTATTATAGACCCACAAATGAAAGATTAAAAACTCAAGTCTTTCCTTTCAATTATTCATGATCTTTATGATGCTTTCGATATTCCTACACCCAACTGCCAAGTTTTCCCACAGGAACTTAACCCTATTATGTACCAGACTTTGGAGAGCCACCTGGATCTTGTTTGGAGTGTTGGTAAACAATTTTCTATACAAAGTGACTTAAAAAGTGCTGCCCTTGCTTCTATACATTACAGATATCCTCTTGATAAATGGTTCCATGTATACATAGATGGTTCAGCAGAAGATGCCTTTAAAAATGCTGGGGCTGGAGCCTATTCAAGTGCTTTCAGTATTAGTTATCCTGTTGGAAAGTATTGTGACAATTTTGATGGTGAGATAGCAGCAATATATCATTTGCGATTGATAAATTGGGAAGCTGTTCGGAACATTATATTGTATTCTTTGTCGATTCTCAAGCTGCCATTTTGTCTCTAATAAACTCAAGATATAATGAAAACGCTCTAGTGAATTCATGTAGAATGAAATTAGCTGAACTTGGGAAGTCTAGAGAAAGCATTGCCCTCCAGTGGATTCCCAGCCACTGTAATATTCCTGGAAATGAGAAAGCAGATAGGCTTGCTAAAGAGGGATCTCTCATGCCCCAACCTGACTCTCCTTGCCTCTGCGCAACATCAAAAGAATCATTTACAGTAAACTGCAAATTAATAGAATCTCCCTGTATGGTTAAGCAGCTGCAGGTAAAAGGTGGAATATCTTGCTTAACAAAAGTGCTAGAGTTCCTTGCCTCGATCTGTTGGAGTTGCATGCTTTTGTTTACTTACTGGATATGACTACTTGCAAAGGCATTTATATTGCATTAGAGTAAAGGATTCTGCTTGGTGCCCTCTGTGCAACCAGGGTGAAATGGATGGTGACCACATCAGACACTGCCCTATTGTTTTAAAGCTTTTTGTAGACAACTATACAGAGACAAATTTTAATTCTTTTTATGCTTTGTCATCATTTATTGGGCTGCTCGTGGACTAATGGCAGAGATGCGGAAGATGGGCGTAGAATAAAAAAAAACTATTGGATTCTTTTTTTTTGTTTTTTGAATTCATAGTTTTTGAATTGGATTGATGTGACACTTAACTTTCTCCTTTCTTCATTTAGATTTTAGAATTCAATGAAAGTGACACATTCTTAAGTTATAATTCTGAGTTTCTATACGTGGTAATCTTTACAGAAAAAAAAAAGTTTACTTTTTTTCCCAATGAATTTTTTTTAAATGTTGAGTTGGAGCTTTTATTTTATTACCTTCTGAAAAAGGTGGGCAATATCATTGACAACTTCAGAGATAGTTTGTTTTCAATTTTATGTTCAAAAATTTGATCCATTTTCTTTCGATTAATTTTTTAGTGCCCTATTATCTATTTAAAAGGAGAATATATCCTTTAGAAACAATATACAATTCATCCTTAAATGTGCACCTTTTATATTGAATTCATGAAAATTTTCTCAGTAGAAAGAATACATTTTCAGTGTATGATTTAAATGTAATTTTTTTTTCAGTTTCTCCAGAGATTTAATATATTGAATTATTATTATTATTTATGTTGTAGTGAATTTTTTACTCCTATGCCAGCTTCAATTTTTTAACAAGGAGTTTTTAATTTCTTATATAAGCATTATATTTCTTAAGTCCTTCAATAAAATTTAAAAAAAAAAAACAATTAATAAAAATTTTAACAGTTGTTTTTACAGTAAAATTTCTTCTTGAGCTTATGCATAACAATCTCAAAAAAAAAAAAAAAAAAAAAAAAAAAAAAAAAAGCCTTTTAGTTTTTTTTTTAATTTAAGAAATTTTTTAGCCTATTATATTCAGAAGTAAATATTGTTGGGATTTAAAAGTAATAGAATTTTTGATGATAATTTTGTTTTTATTCAAACTTTTTAAAAAAAGCGTTTAAAATAGAATTTTAGGTACATATTGTGGATTTGAAACTTTAGTTAATTTTTTTTAACAAATTTGTTAGACTGAACTATTGGTTAACTAATTTGTTTAACAACTATAAATATGTAATTTGGAGATTAAATTTTAAATATTTGTTTTCTTACTGTAAAATGTAATGCATTTTCAGAGTCCTTGTTATTCAAATAGTTTTTTCAAGTTACTTTAAAGACTTAAAAAAATACTGTTTCTTATTCAAATTTATTAAATTTTTCTTATTTATCTGATCTTTAAATACTTCTTTTGTGTGTATTTGTAATTAATTCAGCCAGTTTTAAGTAAATATAAAATGTACTTAAAATATGAAGAAATTTTTCCCTTAAAAAAAATTGCATAGCATGTTTTTAATTCTCTTAATAAATGCTTATAGAATAATTATTTCTTAATTTTTTTTACATATTTTGTGTGTCATATTTTATATTCATTGTTTATATCTTATTGTAATCTGAGTGAACATTTTTGATTATTTTATAGATAATTTCAATGTTCTATCTTTGGATGATAAGAATGATTTATTTAGGTAAATATTTTTAATATTAATTTTATAAATAATTTGTTACATGTCTTGATATTTTTTAATAAGAGGTTTCGGTTTTGATACATTGAAGTATAAATATCTAACTTAATGTATTAGTATTTGAAGCTCTATTTTGTATTTAATACAAATTTTTTAAAAAAATCGGAAGATATAAATTATAATTAAAATAAATAACATGATTTAAATATTTAAAAAAAAGTTTTAACACCTTTCTTGGAAATGCTATTTTAAAGCTATATTATGAAATTTTTAATGAGAAATATCGAAATGTTAATGTTTTTAAGTAGTAAAATTGTATTACCATTAATCTTAAATGCATATTTAATATTTTGGGATTTTTAAGTTTCTTGATAATAGATTAATATAAAAATAATTAATGTTCTGTGTGAATGAAAATTCTTTTTTTGGATTGATATCTAAAAATTTCTAACCTCAAGAAAAATATTTCATAAAAAAGTATACATATCTGGTATTTAAATCCAGTGATAATAAAGATTGTTTGCACTAAATATATTTTTCAACTACTTTAAAATTTTTAAAATTGCTTGCAGAAAATTTCTTTAGCATTTACATTTCTTAATTCAGAAAAATCAAAGTTTTATTTCAGATATATTAATATC
>BMAO01038075.1:0-22686 GCA_019973975.1 Trichonephila clavata
TTTTGAAGATTTTATACATATGCATTGTATATATTTGTTACATATGTATACATTTGTATGACATTTTTTTTTGGTTGAAAAAAAAAAGATTATTGCTTTTTTCCTTCATCAGCAAATATCATCATTACAGGAAAACGCATCAGATGGTGATTAATGTTGATCCGATTTTTGTCACATGGCATATCATGGCTTAATTTTGCTTCTGACAATCTTCAAGTATATAAATTTATTTATACCATTTATGATCCAAAAATTTTTGTGGAAAAAAGATGCACTTGATACGATTTTCTCATATTTCTCTTTGGATTTCTTTAAAATTCAATGTTGATGCGATTTTACTTCTCATGACATCAAGGTTTAACTTTGCTTCTGATATGTTCCTTATTTAGTTTTATGAAGATCATATAATTTATACATATCATACTGTTCATATATGATATGTTTCAATGATCACTAATTATTTATCTTTGTATTTTCTCATTTGTTTGTTCTTTGCGACTGAATAACAAATATTTTTAATCGAAATATTGCAAAAAAGTATTGTTTAAAAATTAATTTTTTTATCATCAAGGTTTTGTATTTCCTCATTAGGTTCATATTTTTTTTTTTTTTTTTTACGTATCGTTTTTTAATTTGTTTTAGATATGTTTTTTTTTTTAGTTCTTGCTAATTTAATTTTTTCTCTATTGTATTACATCTAAATTTTATATTGAATCTAATATAGATGTTGGATAGTATTACATGCATTCCTCATGTAATTTAATTCTATAGTGAATTTAACTTAATAGTTTATTATAATATAGGCCTATTTTAGATATTTTTTAAAATTTTAGTTTGTACTAATTTAATTTTTTCCGGTTGAAGCTTCCTAATATTTTATTTATGATAGTATTTTAGTGAAATGGTTTATCATAATTAATTTTTTCTTCTGATTTATATATTTCATGTTATTTTACTTATAGTACTCATAGCAGAAATATACTACTATTATCACTTTTCCATTATAATTTGTATTTATATATTTCATTCCTTTTACCTTTTAGCATGTTAATTTTCCCCTTACATTACATACTTCATATGAAATCATTCTTATCTGTTACGCAAAATTTCAAAATGAGTACTCATAAAAAAAATAACTTCTAACTTTTAGATACACTGCCCTGCAATGGCTCAATCCTCTTTAAAATATATCAAGTTTGCAAAAAAAAAAGTTGAAATTTTTTTAAAATTTAACCCGTGCGAAGAACGGGTACGACACATGTGAAATCAGTGTTGCCAACTTGGCGAATTATTTTGAACATTGGCATTGGTGCAATAAAATCTAAGAACCTACATTTTCTTCCATTGAAAAAGGTTACTACTTTTCCTGATACTTACGTATTAGAGTCACTGCAGCCAAAGTGGCACTTTTTTCAGCAAAGTTTGATTTTTTTCCTTATAAGACACATAAGAATCTGTTATTTTGATATCGTGGTGCAAATTTTGCTGCGGTGACGAAATACATAAGTACCATTGTAACAAAAAAATAGAAAATTGAAACTTAAGTAAATGACACTCAATGTAAACTAATTGAGATTAACAGATTGTCAATATTGTGATTTTAAGTTAGAATTTCTATTTACGTATAACATTTTTTGACATGCTTTTTTTTGTTCTGAGCTGCTTATGATAGTTTCATCAAAATCAAATCTTAATTTATCTTTTTAAAGTAGCTTTTTGATTTGAATTAATATTATAATTTCTATACTATATGTAAGGTTACTTTATATTTTTTATTTCTTTTTCAATTTTAAATATTTAAGATTTCAGTTATGTGCTTTTTTGTTGTTGTTCAGAACTGTTTATGGCAATTTTATCAAAGTTAGGCTCACTTTTTCTGTTTTAATAACCTTTTAATTTAAATTAATATTATAATTCCTATTTCAGTGTCACGGTTTTATTTTTCTGAACTAATACTCTATATTAGATGTATTACTAAGATGTTAGATAGTATTATATGAGGTATGGGTGCAATGCTAATTTAATTTTTTTTCAGTTGAATGCTTTCTAATATTTTTTATTCATGATAGCATTTAGTGAATCAGTTTATCACCATTCATTTTTTTTCTTTCGGCTCATCTCTCTCTCTCTCTCTCTATTGCAGGTTATTTCACCCATAAATCCCATAGCAGAAACTCACTACTGCTGTCACTTTTCTGTAATAATTTTTATTTATATTTGCATTCATTCATATCTATTTACTCTTTAGCTTGCTAATTTTCTCTCTTACATTGAAATATTTGTTTTAGTTAAATTATTATTTACATTGAAGCCAAACTGCAATTTGTTTAAAATTATTTCTAAAATGAACATTCATTTGAAAAAAATGTTTTTAATTTTTGGTTTTCTACTTCATACAGGGTTTTACCCTCCCTAAAAAAATATTATAATTTTTATAATAGAAGAATTTTTGTTTTTAAAACTTAACCAGTGCGAAGAACGGGCATTTCAGCTAGTTTATTATAAAAAGCACACACACACACTCACTAGAGAGAAGGCATCAAAATACATAACGAACACAGTGCGTGACTATTCTTCCATACGTCTCGAGTCTTTGGATAGTTAAATCATCCTCCTACACTAAGCTCCCCTACGTCATGTCATATTGTTGCGCGTGTCATCTTTAGAACTTTCTGTTTATATTCCGGTCATGGATTTTAAGCTGGGGTGTATCAAATTTGTCTAATTCACTTCTATCATAACTAACATGTATGTATCTCAAGTGTGCTTTCCGAGCTAAGGAGCTAACTCTTCTTCTTTATAGAGAGAGAAACGCGAATGTAAAGAATAATTATATATATTTGATAAAAAGTTTGAAAATATTAAAACAATTAAGAAAATCGAACAGTGAGTTAAATTATCAAAATACTTCTAAGACTCTGTGCTTGTTAAGAGTTGATAATGCTTTTTGCAATAATGGTACCTCTATAGAAATAGAACTCACGTAAAAGCTTGTTTCAAAGTGAGCTTTATTTGAATCAAAATTAAAAATTGGTCTCTTAAAGCGCATGTCGAACTGCAATAAAGAGTTATTATGAGTAATTAATCAACTTATTATTACAGAGAAAAAGTTGCCCTGCCAATAGAGTAAAATTTAATATACAACAACATTCAAACAAGGCAGAATACTGAAACATATCGTGAGGTAAGCAACTTAAGAAGCTTGACATGCATTCGCAGAAAAAAAACGAAAGCAAGAATGTCGATGCCTCCACATCTTGCTTGCCAAAACTACTCAATGAACTTGATTTCCAATCATGTGTTGTACTAAAGATACATAGATGTTGAAGAAGGTTGATTACTCTTGAAAGATGGTTTTGATTAAACTACACCTACGTTGTGTCTCTTAATGAAGCTACAAACACAAACAGGAAATTCCTTAGGTCATGGTATGCGAAGGGATAATGAACTTTGAGTCGAACATTAAAATCGGGTGATTTCTGCTTGTTACATTTTTGAGATATGGAAATAAAAAAAATTACCGAGTAATAAGTCAGGGCGTACTTTAAAGCTGCTATCATTTTACACCTAATTTTAGAGTTCATAGACACTGACAGATTGAATTACTTTTGCACTGACTAGCCATCGAGATCCAACCCATTTCGCAATCTCATTTCTTTAACTCAAATTGTGTTATTCATTGTTTTAATAGTAAATTTAAATAAAACAGTTCTTAAGTTTTAACAATTATATTGATTGTATTTTCTGCATCTTTAAGAATCAACTAAAAAATTATATGATATACATGTTTTACTAGCCCTTACCCATCCGCTTTAGAAGTATATCATGAGGATGTATGACTATATGTATTGTTTTTAATCTATTGAAATGTTTTAGTCATAGCATTTAACCGGCTTTTTTAAAGATATTTTTAAAATTTTCTCCTTTTGATTTAAAAAAGACTACCTAAAATTTTAAAACAGAAATATATTCCTCATTTACTCGCTCATAACCCCACCTAGAAATTCATTTTACACAAATGACTTCCAAGTTAACGAATCTTTACTCGTAATAAATAAATAAATAAATAAATACTAAGCAAATTTAAACTTACGTTGGTTTTATAGTTCAAAAACAGGAGTTTTATCTCTAAAGCTACTAAAATCTCGTTTTCTCTGCATTTAGTTGATTCCTTCAGAATCATTTTTTAATGCATAACTTCCATACAAAAGAAACATACTTGTCAAAATTTATGTCACTATGTCTTATTGCTCAAAAACAGGATTATTTTTATCTTTAACATCGCAACAACCACTGCCTCCTTTTCAGTCTACTCCCACAAAAGTTGTTCTTAGTAAGGCTCTATTCAAGAAAAAAACATGCCTGTTAAACTTCAAGGTTGTATAATCTTAGTTTTGGAGATCACACGAACAATTGATGTGTTTGTGAGTCGCTTTTCTCCACACACACACATATATATACATAGATAGAGAAAAGAGAGAGACAGATAAAAAGAAAAGGAATTCCGAAAAATTGTGATATTAGTGGTGTCATAGCGTTAAGTTACACATTGGAAAAATAATACTAAATTAACATACGTATCGCAATTTTAATGCATACTGTATTAATGTACACTCCAAACAAATTAGATAAGATATTACAATCACATAAAAATAGAATTTCTCTTCTTTAACTTTCATTTCCTCGAATAGCTGTCATAGTTAGAGGCAAAATGAAAATTACCTTTTAAGTTCTTAAATGTCAGTTTTTGCCTCCATGCACAGAATATGCCTCAGGATACGTGGGAAAAAAATTGCAAAATTCTGGAAAATAAATTTAAAAATGTGCATGTAAGAACTTAAATTTTTTTGCCTTTATCTTGAATTTTAGTAAGTTCAGCTGTTTCTTCAGGCGCAATGTGTTTTTTTTTTCATTTTGCGATGTGCATTTTCAGAAACGGTGATGTAATTAAGTTTAGGCTCATTTAATACAAAGTAATAATCTTTTTCAGAGATTTTTTCTCTCTTTTCTTCCAATCATTTTTCACCTTTGACAATAATCTAATTTTAAGTAACATGCACACATCTAGAAAATAGCGAAACTCGATAAATTTTTCACGGTGAAAATTTTTCATGTTTTTATTAATTTTTGAGCGTTTATTTTTGATTTTTCAAAACATAGGTTTATTTATTGTATTATGTATTATTTAACGAACGTATGCAACATTTCTGTATTAAAACTTTTATCATAATTTAATTTTAAAAGGCTCTGGATGGAAATATATGGTTAAAAGTATGTTCTTTTTTTTTAAAATTCATTTTTTTATTTGTATCCAGTTATTGTGTTTAATAAAAAAGTTTTTAATGTCTGTTTCTAAAATTTTCAAAATAAATAAAATATTGAAAATAAACTTAAAATTTGACTTTTTAAAACGTCAATTATTGCTCAGTGCAAATTTATTGTTATTTCTGAAATGAAATATTTTTTAAATCATGAAAAATAAATATTATTGAAATAAAACAATTCTTATTCACATAAAACATTTGTTTTATTATTCATTTATTTTGTAAAAAAAATCAAAAATTGTTTTTGTTATCCTGAGATTAAAGTTATGATCCATTGCTTTTATGTTTATATATAGAAAGTTATTGTACTCTAAATCCCTGAAAATGTTTAATTGATCTGATTAATAAATATCAATTACATCAAGCTAATTCATGCACATTTTCATTTTCTTTTTTTGAACACTTGATTATGTACAAGGAGAGTAAAAATTTCCGAATGACAATTTATAGCAAATATTTTAGTTTTACAGATTCTAATTCCAATCTCGTTTTCTAAATCTTATTTATAGTTTAAATTTAAGGCTAAAAATTCAATACATATTTCAATATTCAATACTCTATATATTTTTGTTCATTCATAATAGAATGAAAGCTAAAAAAATGGGAGGAAAACATGAAACATGTCTGTTTTTTTTAAAGCTTTTATAAAAGAAAGAGACAAAATAATTTAACAACAATTCTTCATAAATAATACAGATATATTTGAAGGGTATACATTAAAAAAAGTAAGTCTAAATATTAAAAGGCTACAAGAAGGATTTAGTGCTAAGATTTAAAATAAAATATCTTTCTTTTACTCTTCATCTTCTACTCCAGAAAACTTTAAGTATCTTACATTGCAGTAGAAAATAAAAGCTTTTCCAGATAGCTCTTTAAAACAAATATAACAAAAAGAAATATCTTTCCAGACATTTTTGAGTAGCAGAAAATAATAAATAATACATATAAACAAAAACGAAAAAAAATAAAATAAATATATAGATTCTAAACCAACACCTCTTGATACAGACATCTAATTTTAACGAGGTTTCTCATCCTGAGCACGTTCAGTCGTTTATTGAAAACTTATAAACATCCTGCTTCCCTTACGGGCACAAAAAAGGGTGAAGAGAAACTTTGGCTTACAGAAATCGTCTGTTGGTTATACGTTAACATCACGTAACCATACACCTCTCTGCCCCTCAGTATGTATTCTAAGGCTTCCTTTTTGGAATCATCTTCAAAAGGAAGATGATGGAGGGAAGGGAGAAGAGGAGTTCTTGTAGTTCTCTTTCATCTTCTTTGCCTTACATACTGCATCCCACTCCGCTTCACCCTTTTCTTATTGCAGTGGTCAAGGTAAATGGACCACAGGGAAAGATGTGACTGAGCATCTGAATTTGTTCATTATTTCTTTCTTTTCTGATTGCTCGTGGACAGAGGGTATCGGTTTGTAAGTCTGGTGTACAAGAAGGTTTCTTGGAATTACTAGGAGAAGGAAAAAATTCCACTTTTCTGGAATGCAAGAGTTTTTTTTAATTCTTTTTTTAGATAAGCCCTTCACAGTGAAAGATTAAATTTAATTAACAGTTTATGTGTAAAATATTAAAATTATTTTTTTTAATTTAATGATAATTCCTATGATTTTGAAAAATTTATTTTTAATATTAACTTTTTTAAAAAAAGATTAGAAATTTCTATCTTTGAATATATGAAATATTTCCGGGGAAATGCTTATGTATGCGCTGTTAATGAAAAGCAAATTAAAAAATAAATAAATGATAGATACTTTTCTATTTATCTCTTATAATAAACATTAAAGTCTCATAATTTTTTTGATCTGATAATTTGATGTCAATATTTTATTAAATTATGTTAACTCTACTGTAGTTAAAAAATGATATTAGATATTATATATCAAATAATTTAACATTGTGTTGATATTTTCCGATTCCTTTTAAAAGTATTTTTTTCAGTATTATACATACAATAATCTATCATTTCATCATCTTATTAAATATGCTTCAAAATTCCAACAAAATCATTTCATATAAAACACATTAGCAAGTTGACAAAATTTAATGCTAATTAGTATTTAATTCAAATAACAAAAAAAATTGGCAAGCAAAAATTAGTTTAGTTAGTTTGTATCATGAATATTTATAAAGTAAGATATTTATTTATAATTGATAATAAAAATGCATTACTTGCTTCACGCATTACTTAGTCCACAATGAACTGAAAAGAGTTCTGGATAATAACTATGATAAATATGGATTATATTTTTTATATAACTAGCATAATTCATTTAGCGATTAGTGAGGTGTTTTGAAAGTACTTTTCCTTGATTTAAAAAAATTACAATATTTCTTTATTTTTTTATATTCTAAAAACTTATAAAAAATGTAAATAGTTACATTTTAAGCCCTTAAACTAAAAGTAAAAAATATATAAATAAAAATATTATAAAATGTTATTATATATCTAATGCAGCGTTTCTCAAACTATGTGGTGCCCCCCTTGGGGGGAGTGATAACTCTACGAGGGGGGCGCGAGCATATTGAAAAGTCGAAAACTAAAGATTATTTAAGAAAATTACTAATTTACTGAAATGAATACTAAACAAAATACATTCTGACATAATAAAAAATAAAAGAAACATTTACACTGATATAATGCACTTATAAATGCATAGGTACTACACAATGTATCTTATAATTCATTTAGCTATAATAAGTCAAGAACAAGTTTAATAATTTCTAGTGACCACATGATCTTGTTATATACAAAATTATATACAAAAATGAACACTTATCTTGATAATTTGCTCGGTTTATAATTAATCCCTTGGCTGCCGATTAAAAGTTACGCAATTCTCTTCCCAATGCCACCGTTTTTCAACTAGGCTTGCGTATGTGATGTATTGGGGGGGGGGGAAGAAAGAGAATAAATAAGCAAAATCCTCCGAAAGAAGTAAATCTCTCGCAAACCCTATCAAGTCCCATTTAATGCATTCCATCACCTTCGGAATAATTTTATGAACAGTAGTGTACAGAAAAGATTGTACTTTGGAGAGACGTATATATACGTTCAGTGGAAATAACGCTTTGGCTGAGCGAGACGTTTATATACGCCCTTAATAGGTTTAAGTCGTATTATGGCTTTAGCATCAAAGTGTAGTATTAATTAATTCAATTCCTTGTTATTGTATCAGAGGGGGGGGGGAGAGCGATCAAAACTATGATTGAATATTGGGTCGCCAACATTGGAAGTTTGAGAAGCACTGATCTAATGCAAAAGTGATTAAATGAAGTACAGAATTTTATATACTTAAGTGAATGTATGTTAGAAGATAACTCGTGTTGATAACAAAAACTGAAAATGTTATGTTGTAAAATGACGAAATAAATTTGTTCATAGCAATAGCCATAATTTAAATTTACACACACACACACAGGCATAGCTAAAATATGTAAGTCTTAAAACATAGTATTATATCCAAAGTATTTATAGTAAGGCTAAAAGCTGCAATTCCCAGTAAAATGTTAAGCTGGAGTTAAGGAGCTTAACTCTTCCAAAATCCACCTTGTACAAAGAGAATTGATAAAATAAAACAAGTAATACATTCAAAACTCCTATGCAAGCTCCATTTTGTACCAAATTTCATTTTATTATACACATAGTATATAAAAAGATGGATTTTAACAGTCAATAGTTATAATTAGTTACTGTTAAACGTTGTATTTTGTTTATATCATGTATACGTATAAGAGTATATCTTATGAAAAGTTCTTCACAAATATTTAAAATATTTACATAAAATTAATAATGCAAATAAAATATATCAAAAAGATTTTGTACCATATTATATATATTATATTTTCTTCTGATCTGAACATTTGAACTGAAATTTTATACGCACGACTGTTTTGGATGACAATGCGTTATACTTTAATGATAATTAATAAAAATTAATTGCCATTTAATGTTGTGATTCTGTCACATGTACATACATTTTTATATTAATTGTATCTAATTAATAAAAAGTAACTATAAAATAATATGTCATATGTATATACATATTTATATTAATTGTAACTATTAATAAAAAGTAACTAAAGTTATTTTTTTGTTAATCTAAATAGGAATTGACTTAATTTATTTTTATATAACTTGTTTTATTTTATTTATTAATTTATTTTTGTAATTTGCTGCATGGAGGAAAAATCGCAATTTTTATTAATGATATCAAACATATAGCATTTGTTTTTACTCTTTACCTTTTGTTTAATAAAAAGGCTTTACAAAGAAGTCACATTTGTTTTGCTTTTGACTCTTTCTTTGCCCGAGAACTTGCATTATCCTTATTTTAAGGACATTAGTGTTAATATACAGGATTTTAAATACAATGAATATAAAATTTTGATTAAGAGAATCATCCCCGATATGCAATTATTTGAGATTGTAAAATTATACATCATAATAATTTAAGAATTATTATAAGTAAAGACATATGTCTTAGACTTAGTTTAAAATTAAAAGTATGGTTATCAAAAATATTTAAGTAAAAGGGGGAAGCATTATATTCTAAAATAGTTATAACGTACATAGGGTCACAGGAGTCATTTGCGGAATTTAAGCGTATATTATAACAATTAACTGGCAATATAGTTTTACGACAGTTACTAGTCAGAGTTACAAAGTGGTTAAAAACAAAATAAAGATAGATTCTCAAATAATTATAATAATTTGTATTGATACAATACCAGGTAACTTAGCGTTCAACTCTAAATATTATTATAGCTTAGACGCACAACTCACATATTTTCAACATAATATAACTTTTATAAAATCCCTGGTTAAAATTAACCACATTTCTGCCTTTTATAAGAAATTAAAAACATATTATACTTTTTTAAAAATTCCTCATTACCTTCCGGTTTCCAAATTTCACAAAAGCAGTATTTTTAATTCATAAGTGTAAGAATTGGATTTTATGCTTATATTCACAAATCTCGTAAAATGATCCAGGACATCATACATGATGCAATTAATTAACGATTCCACTATCATAATTAAAAATAGTAAGGAAATAATAGATCTAAAAAAGATAAAATAATTAAAAAATGCATAGATTTTGGAGGGGCTTTTCTATTCAGTAGACATTAAAAATAAATAAATTGCTTTTAAAAGTTTATGAAATTAATCATTTGCAAAAAAACTTAAATAAATATGATACATGAGCTTTTTTACTATGCTACTATTACGTAAGAATTATTTGTGTTATTATATACAAAATCTATTATAAAAACATCAAAGGCTTGTCCCTGGTGGACCATTTATAGTTTATTTATACTCATAAATTTTTAAAAATATACATACAATTTTGAATTTATTTTCTTCCTATGTGTTAATGATGTCATATTTTTTAGAATTAATAAGATTTTCAAACCATTGCTTGACTTCAAATGACTAGTTTCAGATAATTCAGAAACAAACATTAAATATATTATAATCTCACAAATACCATTTAGAACAGCGTTTCTCAAACTGTGGGGCGTGTCTCGATAGGAGGGCGCGAGCATTTCAAAAAATCGAAAACAAAAGATTATTTTTAAAAATTTTAATTTACTGAGGCAGCAAACAAAATATAATAAATAAAATACACATTTACACTGATATAATACACTAATAAATTTATCAGTAATGCACAATGTATCTTATACTTTATTTAACAATACTAAGTTAAGAATAAGTTTATTAACTACCATGACCCCCATGGTCTTGTCACATATTAAATTATGTATAAAAATTAATAATTATGTTGATAATTTGTACGGTTTATAATAATTCCTTTAACAGCAGATTAAAAGTTACGCGATTCGTTCCACCGTGCCACCGTTTTCTACGTAGGCGCGCGTATGTGATGTTTGGGGGGGAGGGAGAAAAAAGGAATAAATAAGCAAATTCCCTGAAATAAATTCTTTGCAAACACACTGTCAAGGTCCTTTTATTACATTCCAAATCCTTTGAAATAATTTTATGCACAGCATTTCACGAAAAAGGTCGTATTTTGTAAAGACGTATATATACGTCCGTGGCAATTAACGATTTGACATAGTGAAACGTTTATATACGCCTGTGGCACTTAAGAGGTTAGAGTCGTATTGCAGTTTTAGCGTCCAAATGCAGTATTATTAAAGTCAATACATTGTAATTGTATGGAGAGAGCAGGATAGAATTTATGATTGAACACTGGGTCGCAAATGTTGAAAGTGTGAGAAGCACTGATTTAGAAGAAATTATCCAATTAATTTTACATGTAAATTATCTATGTGTGGATGACTTAAATTGTATATGTTAAACTCTTTTTATATAAGTAGATTTAATTATTTATAAAAATACCATAAATATATATAGGTCACTGAAAATTTTTTTATACACATGAATACATCCCTATTTAAATTACAAATGACGATAGCGTAGCACATAAAAATGATATTTTCTAAAATATATTCTTAATATTGTTCCTATAATTTTAGGTTTTGCATCATTTTAGTTAATAAGTGTTTTAGTAAAGTGACTGTATACTGATTAATATTCTTACCGATCAGCCTTTGAAACCAGTAGTTCTCAGTCTGCGACGATTATAAATACTAAAGTACAAACTCTTTATTCCTTATGAAATTTCAACTATCCATTTTAAAAGTAAGTACTCAAATACTTTCTATCTCTCAAATAAAGTATTATATATACAAGGTCTGTTGAAAAAGTATCTAACCTTTATTTTTTCTCGTGCACATAAAAGATTCTAAGGCGGCGTCACTGCACAGTTGTTGTTTCTTATGCCTCCTCATCTCGACTGCGTCAGATTCTGGCCCAAGAAATTCATCATGGCAAGGGACTAAATGTACATCTGTCGTTCGTCGAAGCCTTGAGCATCATTCAGGTGACAGTACGATTTAGTTAGGTTCTACTTCAATTTTGAGGGAGAAAATTCTGGAGGAAGGTCAGTTGGCTAACACCGCTTTTCCCTTTCCCCCAACCTCAAGAAAGGACTTGAGGCTTGACAGCTGTTTAAAGTACACCCCTGCCAAAAAAAGGCACCATACATGTACAAACTTCCATGTCTTCTCCGGGATTCGAACCCATGCCCTAATGCACAATGAAATGTGATATATTAGTCCACATGCTTGAAATGTTTCCATTCGTTCCAGTGGGCATATCGTTCCACTGTAGGTAGTCGAAAGAAGGACTGTTATGCATACGTGTTCGTTGGATTTTTATTTCTCCAAAGATGATTGAAGACTTGAGGAGACGTACTGCATCAAATAAAAACGTTTGCCAACAACTTGGTGATTTCCGGACTAAAACCCTTCGTAAGATTAAGAACCTGAAACAATTCATATGATTTGGAGATGATGCTATTTCGCTCACACAAATTAAGGAGGGTTATAAACAAATCAAAAGTGGCCACACGTTGGTAGAGTCCCCAGCATTATGGTAGGTTACAAGCCACTCAAAATGCAACTGTTGTTGAAAAGGTGGAAAATCTGGTAATGGAAGATTGTCTTATAACCAAATGAGAGACTGGTGGACATGTTGAGTTGAGTACAGGTGTTTCACGTGCAATTTTGTGTGATCATGTGTAGATCACTGCAAAATTTGTTGCAATTTTTTTGCCAATTTTTTTGCAATCTCCATTTTGCAGTTGAACAGATCCTACTAGACACTATCAACGCTAAACCTGGCTTCTTAGGACTTCTGGCTGCTTAACACCATTTCAAAAAAGCCTTCTAGAAGAATTTTTCTGCAGTGTAATGGGGTGCTCAATGGGGTTTAAGAGGGTTCCCAGTGCTGGGCTAAGTGTGTGAAGGCGTAAAAGCCTACTTTTTATTTGATTAGAAAGAGAGAGAAATTTTAAGCCCCCAAAGTAACTAAGATATTTGTGCCTGTTATACATATATATATGGTGGACACTAAATATGCTAAATCTGCTGTAGTGACTGTTGCTCCACATTGGAAATTTCGTTGTCTAATGACCTGATGGTCAATGGTATGGCATTTTATAAATAAAATAAATATATAACAATATAACAAGCAAACCGAGAAGGATAAAACTTGTAAATGCTTTTAAACTTTATGTTTCGAAATGTTGACCCGTAAAATTATTAAAAAATACGCTTAATAATAATGTTTATTGCATATATTATAGTAGTAATTTTTTAATCAAATCGTTTTTTCCCGTTTATTTATATCAATGTACATTAATATAATAAAAAATATTGATAAACAAAATATTATGTGAAGTAAGTATTGAATGATTTTACTTAGCAAATACAAGCATTTTGGCAATTGTATTGCTTATTGTTTCTGAAATATTTTTGTGTGAACATTATTCATCTAAATTAAATATGCAAGAAAAGCAAATTTAAATTAATTCCTTTGGCTTAAAAACAATTATGTAGTAAAAATTTGAAGATTATTACTTGTGCTTCGCATATCATATTTCCTGAGTCATTTATGATATTTTACTACTATTTTTTTATTTCTATGCATGATATAATTGCACAAGTGTTTTTTTTTTCAAAATTATAATCAAATATTTTATTGTTTATATTATGCAGCTATATTAAAAAATAAAATGAACATTCTATTTATTTATCATTTTTTAACATAATTAACTTCAAATATAGTATTTTTTTAATATTATAACTATTTATGCTAACTACCAAAGATAAAGTATAACTACTTTTATTATTAATAATATTAAATCTCACATAGACAACAACAATAACAATATTCTCTCTAATGATTCGCCAGCATGTCAGACTTGTCAGCTAATTGCTTTCCGATCAATTCCATCCTTCAGAAGAACTGATGTCTGCAATCGATATGAGAGCAACTTTCTCGTGTACATCAGTTTTATTTGAGACATTGAAGGAAACGAACTGCGACAATGATTGATACATTAAATGATGTCAATAACAGAAATAAGAAATTATACTATCTGTCAGTGCTGAAAAGTAATTGTTGTGACTGCTTAAAACACTTTCATTAGTTCAGTGAGATGTTTTTTGTTGTATTTGTGTAAATAAAATTTCCCTTCAAATATATAAAATTGTTTCCATCAATTGGTCAGATCCACTGATGTCACATATAGAGAATTCCTTAATCTATTTTTTTACATTACATTAAAGTTTCCATTTTATAATCTTGAATAATTACCTTCAGAAATTTTCTTTCAAAACAAAGTAAAGCATTTTCTTTTTTATAAAAAATAAGAGTTACAAAATTAAAAATTAAGTTATTTATTTTCTGATTATCATTCATTCTGAATTTTCTGATTTAATTTTTATTAAAATAAAGATTTACAGAAGTATATTTAATTGCAATTATGTTAAAGAAAAAAAAATAAGACACGATAAAAAAAATCAAAATTCAACTTCATTATTTAGTTAAGAACACATTTAATAGATTTTCTGAAATATTAAAAATACTTATTTATATTCATTAGAAATCATTTTAATGGATTTAAATTCTAAACTGTAATTATAAAAATAGCTGTTTTTCAATCATGCCATTCATGATCAAGATATCAATGCAAGAAAATAAAATAAAGTTCTAATACCAAGCAAAATTTTCTAATTTTAAACAGTTTATATATATTTTCACTTTAAATATAAAGGGAAACTTGAATTTAGCCAAATATGTATTTATATATTACGTGGAATGTTAAAATAAAAATATATGGCAATTTCACGGAAATAAAGTAATGTTAATTATTTTTTCCTTCCCGATAGTCAAAATAATGTTACATTATTTCATGTACCTAAGAAAACAACCATGGGTTCTTGTTACTGAATGGGCCTTAGCAAACAAGCAAAAATAGAAAAGAATTTACAAGGTAGATAGGTAAAGGTGAGTTATTTCCTCTTCCTAACGATTCTACCGCAGAATCTGAATCTAGTCAAAAGAAAGTAGAACACAAATCGTCCACGGAACTAGACCTATGGCCTCAGGGGTTGGAATATATGGGAAAGTAACCTTAACAAAGTGAAACATACCGTGATTTATTTGCTTAGGAACTAGGATCCATGTCCTGAGCAGTAGAGACCCGAAAAAAGTTAGTAACTTTCTTTTTTGTGTTTTTTATAACATAGTCACTTACAATGAAAAAGGAATGGACATAGAGTTTATGTGTATGTGTATATGGTTGAATATATGGTTTTTTAATTAAATATCTAACTGAGAGACCCGGGAACACGTTGCTGTGGCTTTGTTTAATACGTTGACTTAATATTATTCTAAGCTATTCAATGCAGTCAAACTAGTTTTTGCTTACAATTTTGAAAAGTTAAAATTGTAAATAAAACATTTTTTTTTGTTTTTGAATTTTGCATTTTATTCTTCTTTTATTTAAGTCTAGAATAATGCATGAATTATTTACGAAGTCGCTAGTAACAACATATGAAGATTTAATATTGTAAATGAGGTTAATAGTGTTGCTTTTGGCAATTTTTATTATTATTTTTATCCTTCTAATTTAAAACAATAAATAATTTTAATAAAATTAATCGCTAATCGGGCAAAATATTTTTTAGTAACTTGTATTTTGCTTACGAAAATAAATTCGGTGGTTTCCCCACATGTAAGCATGCAGCATATAGGCAGTTGCCTATGCTATAAACATGAATTTCTAAGTCCAAACCCCAAAGGGTAATTGTTTGGCTTTGAGATTTATTAATGGTGTCATCACGAAAGCCTAACGAATTGGAAATTGAAGCCTTTTGAATGGTATTGAAGATTCTAATGGTACCAAGGAAATACGTGGCAACAGAACTAATTTCTCCTTTAAACTTTACAATCGAAATGGTTGCTTCAAGAAGATAATTTTTTGTTGACCAAACGTGTACTGTTACATAATCTAGGTAGATATAAGCTACCTAGCAGAGTAACCAGTGAACCAATCTTTAACCTAAAATTATGAGGTGGTATTCTTAATGTATACCGGGAATTCAAAAACTTTACAGTTTCGTCTCGTTGTTTTAAAAGGCATTAGATCACCTGGCATCATCTGTGTATTTCGAAGTTTATTTTGTCAACAACAACATTTTCCCCACCAAAAGTAACAGGATTACATAGTCAGTCATTACTTAATTTAAATAATATATCCGGGGATACACTCTCAATCAGTTTTTTTTGTCTGATCAACGGTACAGAAGTTGTCTGGCAATTTGATACACTTTATATTTTGATGCAATTCTACTTCATTGTTTCTAATATCCAGCAGTTGCTTAGAAAATATTTGCGCTTATTGGTCATCTTGCATTGGAACTCGCGTGCTTATGATCAATCGAAGGGTTTCAAAGTTTCGACATAAAAATTATTGTTTTAACTTGCGTTAATTTCAAAAGAAAGGTAGAGCAAGAAATGACTTGTAATGTCTGTCGGAAATCACTAGAAAGTTATAGGACAGCATTACCGAATATTTTTCGTTGTCGTTTAAATCTTTCAAAGTTCTATGTAAAGCTTCGAGCAAGTGTTTATGGGCCATAGTACACTTATTATGTTTGAACTTCTTTTCAATACGTAGCCATTCCGCTCTTTTTTAATGTTACACCTTGCATCTGGTTTCTCAGGAAAGTCTAATGGCAGCTGTAATTCTAACTGTGCAGTTTGTCGACCTTTTAACAAAGTGGCAACAATGCCTGAAGATGCAATTGCCAATGCAGTTTTCTGTTTATCGTATTTTTGAAAGTCTGAGCCTGGAAGTTTAGTAAATATGGGGATTAAAAATACGAACGCGGGACTCAAACGCAAAGCCATTTGATCACATTCCGGCAATATCGAGAAAAATTAAGGTATTTTCTTTAACCCGAATCCCCATTCTAGTTACGCAACCCGAGACGCACATGGTGCTCACTTTTGCTGCATCTGCTCTTGCAAGTTTTTTCCCTGATGTCAGTGACAGTACAATCATTCGACATTATCCTGCAAAGTTACAAGAGTTCCAAAAGTAGGATTTTAGATTCTTGTTCCCAGCCCAGAAACACACCGGGACTGCATTTTGTGCACTCCAATCATTTTAAGGTAAGCCCCTGACATGGTCAGCTTAAAATACGGTCGTCTGGCATTATTTGACATAGTAATGGGAATTTCCTGAATTGGATTGAATATTTAGATTAGCCATCTCAAAATACACGAAGGGCCCACTTTTAGCACCCCTACGTCTACAAGTTAAACTGACACCGCTATCCATGCATAATTAAGTGGTCCGGCATTTTTCGGTAAAGTTTTACCGGAACCCCTAAAATACTATTTCAGATAATCCTTCCACGCTCCGAAAGACACACGGGATTGAACTTCAGTGCCCTAGAGCGTGCAAATTAAGCCACTGGAAGGAATGAAAATTGGTTATCGGGACTCGAACGCGAAACCATTCCACCTAATTTCGGCGATATCCTGCTATTGTATGGGAGTTTCTGAAATCTAATTTCAGATTCTCGTTACCAATCCCTACAAGCAACCGAGGACTACGTCCGGCTCACCTGAGTCTACACGTTCAGTCGCTGGAAGGGGCAAACAGGTCTTCCGGCATTATCCACAAAGTTAACGGAAATTTCTAATGTCTAATTTCAGATTCCCGTTCACCAACGCCAAAATCACCATTAAAGTGCTTTTCCGGCTCTAAGAGTTTTGAAGAAAGCGTTTATCACGATCCTCATAATATACAATCATTTCGAATTATCCAGCAAAGTTGCGACCATTTTTCATATCGGATATCAGACTTAGATTGCCAGTCTCGAAATACTCCAGGGATCAAACTTTCACACTCTAAGGCTTTGGATAGATTGCCTGTCTCCAAATACTCCAGGGATCAAGCTTCACACTCTAAGGCTTTGGAGGTAAACCCCTATCAGGTTGTGTCTAAAATACGGTCAACCGGCATTATCTGGCAAAGTTACGGATATTATTGATATTCAATTCTAAATTCAGATTCCACGTCCCGAAATACAACACGAAATAATTTTCCTCCACCTTGATCTTCAAAATCCACTTCCGCAGGCACTCACGTATTCCGAAATTTTGAGAATTTTCCCGTTTCCTTGATTCTACGCATTTCTGGCGATAAGAAAAATAATGATATATTTTAAGTTGGATTAAATGACACACAATATGCAAAAATATGATTGAATCGGTTGAGCAGTTTCGGAGTTCGTTGCGGACAAATACTGTGACAAGGGACTTTTGTATATGAAGATATATATATATATATATATCCTAGATTTAGACTTGCATCTTATTGACAATAGAGTAGTCTGTAACATTTATGACAAAAGAGATTCTTTTAGTTTCCATGTAATTAAAATTCCTGTATGAACAGCAATTTGCATCTATCAATTTACAGAATATTGTTTTGAATTTTTTTACTTAGGAATGATAACTTAACTACCAACAAAATAGATAAATTTAATAATATTAAGAAATTCTTCCAATGCTGCTTAGATCATGACTATCCTTTCAACTTCTTAAGAACATATATTCATCACAAATACATTAATCGTCTTGTTATTTCTGATTTCAAAACCACCATACAACAATAGGATTTCAAAGTCAGCATTTTAGTGGTTTTGCTGTGAAGATTCTGTTTTAACACTCTTCACACAGTTTATTTTTTTAAACACCCTTCTTAAAAATCCTATAATATGAAAATTTTCTACATTTTTAGCAACCATACCAAATTTCTACATTTTGACAACCAACCAATTTTCTACATTTGTGACAACCAACCAAGTTATAGCCTACTAAATTTGAATGTTAATCTTTCTTGGCGTCTTCCTTACAAGCTGGTATAAAGGATGCGTTTAAGTGCAATTTAGATTTTTATACACAACATATATAAGCTTTCCATCGGTTTCAAGAGTGTTGGATCTCCTGGAGTAAGCTCTGTGAGCAGAAGTTTTAAAATCTTTTTGGAAGAATCCTTTTACTGGGTAATTCTTTTGATATTTTTTTGCTTAAACATTTTGGGAGAATTTTTTGCCTAATAGTAGTCGGTTGTTCTTTCATATTTCTATGAGATTTTTTATACTTTGGATTTTTTATACTTTGGATTTTTTATACTTTGGATTTTTATACTTTAATTTCTATTTATTTTATTTTGGTTTTCCTACGAGTTGCAAGGGGGAAGGTTGGCGCTTCAATAGTTTAACCCCACTTATTCGGTCCTAAGTCCGAAATTGCTTTTGACTCGCTAGGTTCTTATTTGTATTTCATTAGATTTGATCTTAATTTTTTTTCCCTGTTATGTTCTATATTTTATATAATTTCTTCCATATATAATATTTTATATTATATATATATATATATATATATATATATATATATATATATGGTTTAAATAATGGTTTAAATAATTGTATTGGTTTTGAAAGTTCAATATACTAATTAGATTTGTAATACAGGAGAACTTCATTATTTTTGATAACAAACTTTACAAACAAATAAAGGGCTTGCCTCAGGGTGGCCCTGCAAGTAATAGTCTTGCTAATTTATATTTACACATTATGAATCAGGTCGAAGAAATGATCCATCATGCCTTTTGTTGAGATATATAGATGATTTAATTGTTATTGGTCGAGACAGGGAATTTAAACCTAACATTGATTTTTATCCGATTATTTAAAATTGATACATACAAATTTTAACTCAAACAAAGTTGAATTCTTAGATTTAGATTTACATATCATTGACAACAAACTATATAGCAATATTTATGATAAAAGGGATGCATTTAACTTTAATGTTATAAAGATCCCCCAAACTTCAATAGTTGCATACACGTGTCGATATTTAGAAACATAATTTTAAATTTCTTGATGAGAAATAATAATTTAACTACACATAATATTGATAAGTTCAAGAACATTCAGAAATTTTTATTTAATTGCATACAGAGTGATTATCCCATCAACTTCTTGAAATCATACATAGATCAAAAACATTTCTTAAAAATCTTTTTAAACTCATAAAAATTGGCAACTTGTGACAGATTCCACGATAGGTTTTGCGAAATGCACAGATCCACCACACAACATTACGTCCACAAAGTCAGCTTGTTAGTGGTCCAGCTGTGAAGAATATGTTCATTCCACACACAGGTTACATTTTGATACACACACATACCAACGTTTACACGACTATACTTTAAAATTATTAGTGATCAACCAAAATTTCGATGACCAATCAAAAAACTTTTTGAATGCAATCTGGCTTTCATCTAATATTACATACTTAAACTCGAAAGTAAGAATATTGATGTTTTGGGTTATAGCGTGGCATTAGTGGGAGTGATGAATAATGTAGGAGTTGTGATTGATGTAGGAGAAATGAAAAATTGTTGAGAAATTGGAATACCGTTCATCGATTTCATTTATTAATAGGATGATTTGGGGTGAGTTTTTTTTTTATTTATTTATTTTTTATTTTTTTTTTTATGATTTATGTAATCTGTTTTGATGTTGAAAAGAATTTAATTTTTGAATGTACTACACTCTTGTTTTGAATTTTCAAACTTTTAAGGTTTTTTCATTCTATACAACATTTCAAGGATCGGTGCATATTCTTTGATTTTTTATGGTTGTTTTATTATGCACTAAGGTGTTTTTGCATTTTAACAATTTTATGTTATATCCTTCAGAATGCAATGGCGAATAGTTTAATTTTTTTAAGTATTAAAAAGAGAATATTTTTTAATTTTTAATTTTAAATTTTTAAAAGAATAAGTTTTTTTAGAATTTAAATTTTTAAATTTTTGTGAATTTGGATATTTCCAGATTAGTTTACCAAGTTGCAATAGGGGAAGGTTGGCGCCATCAAACTAGTTTAACCCCACTTATCGGTCCTAAGTCCGAGGTTGCACTTGGATATTTTATAATTTTTATCTTATACAATTTTAATTTCGCTTGAAAACGTTGATATTCATTATTTTTATTCGCCATTTAAATTTTGAAATATGATGTTGTACTCTAGGTTTAATATGATTTGAATATTTGCTTGGTTATATTAGTGTGAGGTATTTTGGATATATTTAAATATATATATATATAATATATATATATATATATATGTGTGTGTATGTGTGTGCATAAATTTCTAAGACAATTATTACTACAATAATCATTTGTGTCAGGTTTATTTCTTATAACATATTATAGCTTGGTTTGATGTTCTAAAGCTATCTTGCCTCAAATATATAATTTTAAGAATTTTTTTAAAATCATTTCTTGTTTTTTTCCTTGTAATTTTTTTCTTTTTGTTGTGTCTTCTGTTATTTCAATTTTCCTTTACATTTTTTATTTTATCTCCATCCTTAAACATATCATTAATTTGCCTCCCCTTTTCTTAAATTCTTTTAAAGGAACAGGACGCTAAAATAGAAATAAACATTCTAAAGTATATTTTCAAAATAATGTCTTGCGATTGTATAAACTGTTTACAGCATTAAAAATAAGACCAAAAAATTTTAGAAAAAGTTTATACACATAATAATGCATTTCCAATAGCTAACAAAAATTATCATAATATTGCAGTTGAATATTTTGGTTTTTTTTTTATAAATAATCCCCAGATTTTAAAATTTATGTATTTTAAAAAATTTTCTGCTGAAATTTGTTGTTTTAAAATGTTTCATTAAATGTTTTGATTTTTTTTTAAAATGAGGAGCATAACTTTTTTTTATTATCTTTCCGATTCCTAAATTCTAGAGTTCTTATAACAATGGTAAATACCAAAAGAAAATTAAGCGGTTTTTGAGCTTAGGGAGTAAACTGATGATGGAATACTCAGTTTTAAATAATGTGTTTGTTCATTCTGATCGCCCATTGCGTTATAAGTGTTTTAGTGCATTGCAATTTTTTCCAATACATTTTATTTTATATTTTTTTTCTTTTGCATTTTCCTTTTTTTCTTTGTGTCCGTTGTATTGCCCTTTATTTACCACAGTTCTTATCTATTTGATATCCCACATAAGCTTCAAAAATATTTTATAAAATGTAAATTCAGTCATATTTTCCTTTTTAGTGCCATGCTACTGTAAATTTAAGGTATATGCAGTCTTTACAGTGTATTATTGTTAATTTATTTTTTCTCTCTGTTTAGTTTCAATAGAAAGAATTTTATATAAAAAATTTAACCTAAATATTTGTATACGATTTGTAAGCATAAGAAATAATAACTTACTTTCAAATAATAATACATAATCTGTATTAGAATAAAGGTAATAATTTTAAAAAAAATTGCTATTTTATATTTGATAAAATTCGAATATTTAATTTTAGTTGAATATCTTTTAACAGCTGCATAATTCTTTTTTTTCTTT
>BMAO01038076.1:0-75784 GCA_019973975.1 Trichonephila clavata
AAAGGAGAAAAGCGACTCACTCACTGACTGACTGACTGACTGACTAATCACGAAATCTCTGGAACTATTCAACCTACAGACTTGAAATTTGGTAGACATGTTCCTTTGATAGAGTAGACATCAGCTAAGAAAGAATTTTCCGAAATTCGAAACGCAAGGGGCGTTAAGGGGGGTTAAGGGCTTTAATAATAATTGTTTCCATGTTTAAGCTACTTGATGTACAATCTTGAAATTGGGTAAGCGGATTCCTTTCAGAGAGTAAAGATTCGCTACAAAATGAGTTAGCTGAAAATCGACCCCCAAGTGGCGTTGCAGGGGCTTAGGGGTGTTATAGATAATTATTTCCATTTTAAAACTATTTAACGCACTGTCTTTAAATTTGATATATATAGATTCCTTTCGTAGAATAATGATCAGTTACAAAACGAGTTTTGTGAAAACAGACTTCTAAGTGGCGTTGCGGGGGATTAAGGGGCGTAATAGATAAATATATCCGTTTTAAACTACTTCACCTACCTGCTTGAAAATTGGTAGGTAAGTTTCTTTCCTGGAGTAAATATCCGCTACAAAATGGGTTTTGGGAAAATTGACCCCCAAGGGGTATTGCGGGGGCGGGGGGTTTAAGGGGCGTTAGAAATTCCTATTTTTAAGTTATTAGACGTACAGTCTTGAAACTTAGTAAGCAGATTCCTCTCATAGGGTAGAGATACGCTAAAAATGGGTTTCGTGAAAATTGCCCCCAAGTGGCGTTGAGGGGGACTTAAAAGGCGTTATAGATAATTATTTCCATTTTTAAACTATTAGACGCACAGACTTTATATTTGATAAAGATATTTCTTTCATAGAGTAGAGATCAGCTATAAGAAGGTTTTGGGAAAACAGACCTCTAAGTGGCGTTGCAGGGGAATAAGTGGCGTAAGAGATAAATATTTTCGTTTTTAAACTATTTGACCTACCTGCTTGAAAATTGGTAGGAATGTTTCTTTCATGGAGTAAATATCCGCTACAAAACGGGTTTGGAGAAAATTGACACCCAAAGGGTGTTGCGGGGGGTTAAGGGCAGATATAAATAATTATTCCTTTTTTTAAACTGTTAGGCTCACAGTCTTGAAATTTGGTTAGCAGATTCCTCTCATAGGATAGAAATACACTGCAAAATGTGTTTTGTGAAAATCGACCCCTAGGTGGTGTTGCGGGGGTTCAAGGGGCGTTATTGATAATTTTTTTGCATTTTTAATTAATTGGACGCAGAGTTTTAAAATTTTGCTAAGCAGATTCCTTTCATAGAGTGCAATTCCCCTACAAAATGGGTTTTGTGAAAACAGACCCAGAATTGGCGTTGCGGGGGCTCAAGTGGCGTTATAGACAATTACCCCCATTTTTCAACTGTTAGACGTACAGTCTTGAAATTTGATAAGCAGATTCCTTTCGTAAAGTAGAGAACCGCTACAAAATTGGTTTCGCGAATATTAACTACCAAGTTTAATTTCGGGAGATTAAGAGGCGTAATCGATAAATATTTCCATTTTTAAACTACTTGATCATCCTGCTTGGAAATTGGTAGGCATGTTCTTTTCATGAAATAGAGTTCCTCTAACAAAGAGTAAAATGAAAATTGACCCCCAAAGATGTTTGCGAGGGGTCAAGAGGAGTTACAGAAAAAAATTCCTGTTTTTAATTGTTAGACCCATATACTAGAAATTTGTTAAGCATGTTTCTTTTGTTGAATAGGGATCCACTAAGAATAAATTTTAAGCAAATCAAGTTCTGGGGGGTTGCAGGGGGTTACTGGGACGTATTGACAAAAAAAATTACTTTTTTCTAGCTACAAGGACTATAATAATGAAATTTGGTTTGCATTTTTCTTTTGTTGAATTGAAATCCGCTAAGAGCGGTAATTTTGGAAAACGGCTCTCAACGGGATTACGGGGATATTTATAGTAAAACTTTTGCTTTTTTCTGTTAGATTTAGACTTGAAATTTGGCTTGCATGTTCAATTTACGGAGTAGAGATCCACCGAAAATTGGTTTTGCGGGAATCCACTTGGTTTTTGAGTTACGAAAGAGTAAACATCATTCTATGCTTCAATTTTAGAGATTTTTAGAAAATACAAATTAGATGAGTTCTGCCCTTTTTTTTTATCAACAGGTGACAGTTACAGGTATAAGTATATTTTTCAATTCAATCGAATTCTTAATGCTAGGACTTAGATATCAATAATTTATACATATATATAAGCAGTAAAAATTTATAAAACATCATGAAATACCCAGCGAAGCGGGCGGGTAACAGCTAGTAATCTATATATATAAAGGAGAAAAGCGACTCACTCACTGACTGACTGATTGACTAGTCACGATATCTCTGGAACTATTCAACCTACAGACTTGAAATTTGGTACACATGTTCCTTTCATAGAGTAGACATCAGTTAAGAACGCATTTTCCGAAATTCGAAACACAAGGGGCGTTACGGCGGGTTAAGGGGCGTTATAAATGATTGTTTCCATGTTTAAACTACTCAATGTACAATTTTGAAATTAGGTAAGCAGATTTCTTTCATACAGTAAAGATCCGCTACAAAATAAGTTTGCTGAAAATCGACCCACTAAATGGCGTTGTAGGGGGTTAGCGGGCGTTATAGACAATTATTTCCATTTTTAAACTATTTGATGCACTGTCTTTAAATTTGATAAATAGATGCTTTTCGCAGAATAATGATCAGTTAAAAAACGGGTTTTGTGAAAACAGACTTCTAAGTGACGTTGCGGGGGATTAAGGGGCGTAATAGATAAATATATCCGTTTTTAGTCTACTTCACCTACCTGCTTGAAAATTGGTAGGTAAGTTTCTTTAATAGAGTAAATATCTGCTACAAAATGGGTTTTGGGAAAATTGACCCCCAAGAGGTGTTGCGGGGCCGGGGGGTTTAAGGGGCGTTATAAATTCCAATTTTTAAGTTATTAGACGTACAGTCTTGAAACTTAGTAAGCAGATTCCTCTCATAGGGTAGAGATCAGCTACAAGATGGATTTCGTGAAAATTGCCCCCAAGTGGCGTTGCGGGACTTAAGGGGCGTTATAGATAAATATTTCCATTTTTAAACTATTAGACGCACATTCTTTATGTTTGATAAATAGATTTCTTTCATAGAGTAGAGATCGGCTATAGGAAGGTTTTGTGAAAAAAGACCTCTAAGTGGCGTTGCGGAGGATTAAGTGGCGTAAGAGATAAATATTTTTGGTTTTAAACTACTTGACCTACCTGCTGGAAAATTGGTAGGAATGTTTCTTTCATGGAGTAAATATCCGCTACAAAACGGGTTTGGGGAAAATCGACCCCAAGGGGTGTTGCGGGGGGTTAAGGGCAGATATAAATAATTATTTCTATTTTTAAACTATTAGACGCACAGTCTTGAAATTTGATAAGCAGATTCCTCTCATAGGATAGAGATACACTACAAAATGTGTTTTGGGAAAATTGACCCCTAGGTGGCGTTGCGGGGGTTCAAGGGGCGTTATTGATAAAAAAATTTGTGCATTTTTTATTTATTGGAAGCACAGACTTCAAATTTTGCAAGCAGATTCCTTTCATAGAGTTCAATTTCCCTACAAAATGGGTTTTGTGAAAACAGACCCAGAAGTGGCGTTGCGGGGGCTCAAGTGGCGTTATACGTAATTATCCCCATTTTTTAACCATTAGACGTACAGTCCTGAAATTTGATAAGCAGATTCCTTTCGTAAAGTAGAGAACCGCTACAAAATGGGTTTTGCGAATATCAACTACCAAGTTTGATTTCGGGAGATTAAGAGGCGTAATCGATAAATATTTCCATTTTTAAACTATTTGATCATCCTGCTTGAAAATTGGTAGGCATGTTCCTTTCATGAAATAGAGTTCCTCTAACAAAGAGTAAAATGAAATTTGACCCTAAAGATGTTTGCGAGGGGTCAAGAGGAGTTATAGAAAAAAATTCCTGTTTTTAATTGTTAGACCCATATACTTGAAATTTGTTAAGCTTGTTTCTTTTGTTGAATAGGGATCCAAAAAGAATGTATTTTAAGCAAATCAAGTTCTGGGAGGGGGGTGCAGGGGGTTACTGGGACGTATTGACAAAAAAATTACTTTTTTCGAGCTACAAGTACTATAATAATGAAATTTTGTTTGCATTTTTCTTTTGTTGAATTGAAATCCGCTAAGAGCGGTTATTTTGGAAAACGGCTCTCAACGGGATTACGGGGATATTGATAATAAAACTTTTGTTTTTTCTGTTAGATTTAGACTTGAAATTTGGCTTGCATGTTCAATTTACGGAGTAGAGATCCACCGGAAATTGGTTTTGCGGGAATCCACTTGGTTTTTGGGTTACGAAAGAGTAAACATCATTCTATACTTCAATTTTAGAGATTTTTAGAAAATACAAATTAGATGAGTTTTGCCCTTTTTTTTTTATCGACAGGCGACAGTTACAGGTATAAGTATATTTTTCAATACAATCGAATTCTTAAGGCAGGACTTAGATATCAATAATTTATACATATATATATAAGCAGTAAAAAATTATAAAACATCATAAAATACCCAGCGAAGCGGGCGGGTAACGGCTAGTTCTATATATATAGTATGTAAAATTTAATTAAGTATTTGAAAAAAAATTAATTTTATTAATGCTAGTTATTTATTCAATAATTAATTTTTTACTGATTTTTGTTCCTCAAAATTGACAAAATTTAAAAGAATATGTTGGGTGGCATATTGTAGCATGATACGAGAATGGTGGGCTTTTGACCCGGTACCCTCCCTCCCTCTTGAAAAATTCCTGTGCGCGCCTCTGATTCTTATTCTTAATGCCGTTTCCCTTATATAGTCTTCCGCTTGTATTTGTGTGTCCAATCACTTAGTGATCTGAATGTTTTCGTAGAATTGTTGGACCCGAAACCTCAAGTTCTACTGAACCAATTTACTTGAAATTTGATGTGAGCCTTCTCAATACATTACTCTAACACACTAACTAAAACTATATTAAAATTTCCATTTTTACTATTTTTAAGAAATTCTGAAAAATGGTGTGGGGAGGGGGAAGCTGAAAAATGTTTTATTCGAAAGCCGAAAAAAAAATTATTTTTTGTCTTCAAAGTTTGGACGATAGCAGCATTTTTTTGTACAAAGAATAAACTTTTCCATATTTTTTTAATTTATTTATTTGTTTATTTATTCCTTATTCTTAGGAGGATTACAATCATGACAGGCAGTTTGCGCCATTTTTTTTTCAAAACCCCCACTCAGCCTGTAACTTTTTTAATTTTTTATATTTTCACTCATTTTTTTTTTTTTTTTTTTTTTTTTGTATTTCATAAACATTAATAAATATCTGGTAAAATAAGGGCGAAGAAAAATATTTTTTGGCTTTTTTTTTATTCCACTTGATAAAGTACCTAAAATTCATGCCTCTAAACTAGAATGCCCCCTAAATTGAATTGAATTCTACTGGAAGCCATCTTTCTGTTTGCATTTAAACTATGGTATCGCCATCTAGTATCGAAATATTAAACTATTTTAAGATAAGATAATAAGTAAAAAAGCTAATAGATATTCTTTATTATTCTGCACTAATTTTGTTTAAATGTCTATTTTTATAAAATCAAATAGAAAAATTTCAATGTTCAATATTATGGAACCATCTTTCCATGTAAAATTTGCTTCTCATTCAGTTCTGAACAGTGCGACATTAATATTCACTCACTCATTCTGGTCTATATCGCCATCTGGTATCAAATTATTAAACTATTTTAAGTTAATACATAAAAGCCAATAGATATTCTATGTTATTATTCTATAATAATCTTGTTTAAATGTTGTTGTTTTTTTTTTGAAAAAATTGAAATGTTTTAAGAAATGTTCAAAATTATTAAACTCAATTGATAGCTTTACCAACTTTTCGTCTAAATTTTGCTTCGCATTCAGGTCTATAACGCCATCTAGTATCAAAACATTGAACAAATTTTTTTAGATTAAAATTATTACAGTTTATACATCGATTTTTGTTGTTATTTAATAATAATCTTCTTTAGATGCCTATTTTTATTAGAGAACAGAAATGAGCTCTTGTATAAATCAAATTTTGATTATCTCTAAGAATATTTATTGTAGTTTTCATATAATATTAAATTTTCATATTAAATTTTCTTTCAAACCGGAAAAAAATTTTCTTGCAAATGTCTTGCACGTGTATTTCGGTTTTCTATATACCCAGAATATAATTCCTAAATTATTGCAAGGAAAAAAACTTCTAAAAGCAAGCGTCACATGTAAATCTTTCCATTGACTAAATCTAATTTTTAACTGGTATTTAAAAATTGATTTAATTTTTTACTGTATGAAAATAAAATGACACAAATTGTTACTTGAATACCTAAAACGCTACATATTAAAAAAGTTTTATAAAAAAATAAAAGTTTAGAGTGAACAATAAAGCACTAAGGTTTAATTGCTGTGCACATCCCTTTTCTCAACCCTAAGAAAGTGATTAAATGAATTAATGGCACTTAAAATCATGCAATCAGTCTCACAAATTATGAACTGTACATCAAAAATCAAATTAATTAATGAGAAGTATCAGGTTTCTTTATTGAAATATATATGCTTCTTAAATAAGAACAATTTTGATCAGAACCTGTCATCTGTGGGGAGGGGGGGGGGGTGATGGATGATATGCTCCGGGGTCCCGAGATTGAGGGGGCCCAGCATAATTAAGAATTAAAATAATGTACTCCTAAACATGAAAATATTCATATCGTTGTCAGTATGATGAAAAGTAGGTACATTTTATCTTAAACATCAGTACTGTAGATCTCTGTGAATTTCGACAATCTTCATACTAATTCTTGAAATGATTATATCTGATAATGTTTTGTATTGAAACCAAACATATACAACAAAAGATATTTTTGCTAAGAATGCTGAAAGTAAATCATTTTCCATTTCACTCTGCCTTAAAAAATACCAAAAGGTGAAACCCAGCTTCGTAGCTGGTTATTTTATTGAAAACCGCAAGACTGTATTTTTTTGTTGTATATTATTTACCAAAAGAAAAGGAACAATCTACACGATTTATACATGGCTATAATAAAGGAAGAAAGCTGCCAATTTGTAATTCAAGATCATGACTATTCTATTTGTCACTTTCAGTCATTTATTTTCTGGAAAGAATCTCTAAACGACTAAATTTATGTTCGACTAGAGCAAATCAAATTAATATAAATAAAGAAACGGAACGACTAAAATTACTTTTTCAAAGAATAGTATAGATATGATTCCAATTTAGCATGTAATCTTCTACTTCGAGGAACCCTTGAATAAATAATAACACCTAATAATGCAAATTTTCTTAAGGTATTCGACTATCCTAAAATTGTGAATTTTTCCAAAAATTGTCAATTTTTTATGAATTTATTTTACAAGCCATCTTATTAGCTTTATAAAAATACTAAGTTTATTATTTTCTGCTCAATAGAATAAAAACTACAAGTGTTTTAGTAAAAGCAGATGCCATTACTTTAAGCAAGATGTCATACATTAAAACGCGTTTTACTCGAAATGTGTTGCTTTGAGAATGCTAAAACGAGGACAGCGAGTGCTAAAAAAGTTTTGAAAATAATTAACTGAAATTTTTTGTGTATGTTCTATACAGGGCCGATCCTAGCAGGTGTGCAGCGCGTGCACCGCACGAGGGCGGCCAAAACAAGGGGCGGCCGCATATACATCTATCAATCAAGCAAAATTTTGTACAATTTCTAAAAATAAAACTTATAATACGTCGAATTAATATGCTGAATTTTAAATAGTTTTTGAAAAATCAAAATAAGTCTCGAATTCCCAATAGCATAACATAGCTTAATAAAAACAGAATTTTAGTGCACAGTTTGTTGGTTCACATACATTTTGTCCATTAATGTCTACTTTTAACGTACAATCCTTCATTTTATAGCAAAGTTCGTGACAGAGCTGGCTATACTGCAATGGAAAAGTTTTTTTTCTTTGCCTTACGAAAATATCTAATATATTTAATATTACCCAAGACATAGGAGTGTTTAAATCCAACGTGCATTTGGGGAAATTTAAAGTTTTCAATTTAAATAGCCTTAAATTTAGAAAACAAAACAGAGGAAAGAAGTGATTTTTTTGCTTATGGTTTTACAACGCTCATTAAAAGCGCCCATTTTCCTTTTTAGTAAAAATGTTCCATTAAAAGGTAGATTCTTGTTATTATATTTGGTATAAAAATACTTGAAAAAAATCTTGCTGCTCATTTTGATTAAATAATTTTCCTTAGAAAGCCTGTTTGAAAAACACTTCAATATATATTCACATACTTCTCGATATGCACGCGGCCCCTCGTAGAGTTATTATGCCTCTCTAGGGAGGCGCGACCCACAGTTTGAGAAACATGGCATTTAGCATTAATTCATGCAGTGGGTATCCTTTCAACCCTTGTATTATATTTAGTAACAAGAGTATGTGTGTGAGTGTTTTTTTTTTAAACTCAAATGTGGAAATTTAGGTCCATTGAAGCAGCCTACAGTCACATTTTACATTCTGCATTAGTTTGTTTTTCATTTTGTTTTTGCTGCCACATACGTCGAGAGAAATGTTTATAACATAAATGCGTTGCTCAAAAGGGCATTTAAATGTTTTAAACTGTGTGTGTATTTTAAACTATGTATTCTGTAAATTTCGCAGCTGTTCCTGTTTAAATGTAAGTTTTAACGTTGAATCAGTTGATATGTCAATAAATTGTTCCCTTCACTTCATTGGCAAGCCTTTTGATTTACGCATTCTAGCTTAGTTTTCTCGTCTGAGAAATATTATTTTACAGGTGTTAGGTGTGCAAAACATTGCACTAGCGAATATAAAATAATTTTGTGGAACCCTGGATCACACACACATAAGCAACACAATGCTTATAATCTGGGTAGTACATATATAAAGAAAAAATGTTTTAACATTTTTTTCATTATATTATAATAAAAACTGCAGGAAATTACTGAAAAAAAAAGGCTGTCCGGCGTCGAATTTATGTTTTAAATTTCCTCGTGGGACCCTCTTTGAGAAACATGATTTTAGGTACTCTAGTGAGGTAATCGATTTTGCATTCATGTTTACTTTTTCTTTTCGAATTTTTATTTTGATTTGTGGAGCCCCTGGATATGCTTGGTGGAACACAGTTTGAAGACTGAAGGTAGAGGTCGTATTGGCGTTATGAGAACGCGCTGGGGGAAAAAATGAGACGTGGAAGGACAATCAGAAAATGTTTTGAGAAACAGAGGAAACAAAGGGGTTTTGCACTTTTTTTTATAGAAGCAAATGATGTGTACAGTTTTGTACACACTATAGATCTTATAAACAACCTGTGAGGTCTTGTCTTTTTTTAAAGCACTGATGCCTAAACATCCGCATACATCAGCGCATTTTCCCCACGATCACCTTACGAAGACAATATGCATTAACTTCTAATTTGAAAAAAAATCTATGAAAAGGTTTGCCTCTCGTAGCTACCTTTTGTTCGAAACACTGAGGAATTTGTAGTCAAAACAAACATTTCTCAGACAACGTCGCCCCGTCGAACCATGACTATTCTGCACAGGCAGTAATTCCACTACAGTTTGTTTTAAAAATAATAAAAAACAGATGATGATTTGTATTTCAAAAAAGTTTCCTGTAAGCTAGGTCCCCTATCTGAAACAAAGCATTTTATTACAAAAAAAGGTCATAAATTTATATTTAATTCCTTAGTTCAGTGCTTCTACAACTTTCAATATTTGCGACCCAGTCTTCAATCATAATTTTCATCGCAACCCCCCCCCCCTCGAAACAATAATAATGTTTTGAATTAAATAATACTATACTTTGACGCTAAAGCTACTATACGACTTTAACTTCTTCAGTGCCACCGGCATATACAATGGATCACAAAAGTATTCGTAGACTTGCAATTTCCCGATAAAATTTAATGTTTTCGTCTAATAAAAATTAATATATTGGAATTGGAATTTTTTTATGATATCTGCAACTTGTTCTTAATGGAATGACATAATCAATTTTTTTTAAAAAATAGTATAAATATTATTTTTATAAATTAATAATCAAAAAGCTACAGAAAAATTATGCCCCAAAAGTCTTTGTACACTTAACAAAAATCCAGCATAGCTTTAAATATTGTATTTTTTTCTTAATTTATACTTAGTAGGATATCTTTTAGTGTCTACAATAACTATTAAACGTCTTGGTATACATTTAATCAGTTTTTTGTAATTTCTACATCGATTTCCTCCATGCTTCTGTGATTGTTTTTATTTCCCATTATGTGTTTATATGTCATGTTTTCCTTTTTTTTAAAATCAAAAATTCTCACCAAATATGTTCTACTGGGCTAAATAAACTAATTGAAGAGGTGTTTCCAGAATTTTGGGACAGTTAAAGAGACACCAGCAGCGTACATTGAAAGCATTGCGCTTGGCGTCATTATCCTGTTAAAAAATGAAGGCGTCTTCAATATCCAAATTATGGGCGGATAATTTAAAATTTACTTTTAAAATATTTAAATAGAGCCCTTGATTCACAATACCGTCAAAAAATACCAAATTACCTAATTTTGAGGTCGATTTACACCCCCACGCAAGAACACACTTTTTTTTATTGAATTATATTTTCTGAGTAAATACAGTTATTTTACATTTCTAAGTATAAAATGTCTATTTTTATTTCAAAAGTTGTTTTTGTTTGTTTGTTTATTGTTTAATTAAAGTATTTTGTCGCTATTATGACATATAGCTGGTCAATAAAAAAAAAGTTCTGCACTTAGAATTGTATTTACATTTTATTAATGTTTTACTTTAATATAAGTAGATGAGTTTTTATAATGACAACATTAAGTATTAGTCAAAATATGAAAAATTCTCCAGAGGGGCGGCAAATTAGAACTTTGCACGCGGGCAGCCGACACCCTAGGATCGGCCATGGTTCTATATAATAGTAGAAGTGTTTTAACCTTCAGATTTATGAATCACTGCTTTATTACAAATTTACAGTCCCTTATGTTAATATAATCACTGTTTTTTTAAGCAATTTCATAAAATAACTAAAATAAAGTGATCTAGTTTTTATAAAAATTAGAATATATCTTATCCTGAAGGTCATTTCAAAAATGAATAACATAGCAACACAACAGAATTAAACAATTGAAAATTTATTTATAAACTTTTGGTACAGAATGGGTCGCGTTTATGATATTTTTTGTAAGCTTTTACCAATTGTTTCCCATTTTTTTTTAGTAGTACTAATTTCTTTTCTTCTTCTTAATTTTAGCATATTTTTCTTAAAATGTACTAAACAAATCTAAAAACCACAAAAAATCCCCATATCTCCATTTTTTTTTTTTTTAAAGTTGTCGCAAGTAGTCGGATACCTTAAATCGAATTATAAAGTAAATATGACTTTGTGCTAATGGATCATACAAACAAAATAAATTCAAAAGTATGATCGTGCATCTCTCTCTCTCTCATTTTCACATAGATCACACGAACAAATTATGTCTGCGATGGGAAATTATATAAGTCCTGAACATAATTAGACAATATAAAAACAGCCATATACTATAGTATCCAAATGAATTGTACTCCTGATGTTTCCAAATGAAACTAACCTCAATCATTTTTGGTATGTAAATTTTAAAGAGAAAAGATGAACTATATATAAATAAGTCATTTTTATAGAAATACAGTAAAACCTGTTTTTGTTCCGTAGATGAGTGAGTGAGTGAGTGACTATTAACGTCCCACTGTTCAGCTACACGAGGACTTTTGGGGAATCCGCGTAATTTTGAACCATGGCCAAGTGACGCGGACGACACCTGAGCTGGCACCCCCTCTCCTAACTACCACACCACACCAACGGGAGGACGTTTGAGCTCTCGACAGATTTAACGTGCATCACTCCCCTAAACGGCGGGTCTTCAGTGGTACTGGGATCGAACTCATGACATGCTAGCCACGATCCGATGCCTAGACTACTCGGCTACCGCGGCTTTGTTCCGTAGATAGGGACAGCATAAAAATAAACCGCACAAAAAGAAAATATTTGAAAATTTTCATAAACTCTTATATATAACAAACGACTTCGTCAAAATACTACAGAAAATTTCTTTTATGCGGCTAAGAGAAACCGCATAAAAAAGTACCCCTTAGAAAATACGCCCATTATTTACGAAATTTTTGAGAAAATACTTCCTTAAAAATATAAATAATTTAATTACACATGGAAACTTTTTCAAAAACATTTTGTTTCTCATTGTATACATGGAGAAGTTTCAAAATGCTCATACATACCTCACTGCTACTCATTCTAATCCAAAAACGCTCATCTTCCTGTGATGAATAAGTTCAAAATCGCTTTCTCACATGAAGATACAATTTCAATAGATTTATTTTTTGGCACCATAAAGTAAGAGATAAGTTTTTGCGATGAAGGTCGATTGGTCAGTTGCTTGTGAATGCCACGATAACTACAGTGGTGTCCAAAAGTTAAGCATAATTGATAATTATGTGAATAAAGAAGGAACTGTTAATCATAATGGCGGGGAACGTGATATGCGAGGGTAAAATGGTTATAAAATAAGGAAGCAAATCAAAAGAATGATAATAATTAATTTTATTATCCAAAGTAGCAGTTTGAAAGAAAACTGAGCATAGCAAGGATTCACACTTTAAAGAAAAAAAGAAAGAAAACATCAATTAAAATACTGATGCTGCAGTTTAATAAGGCGTGTGGTCACCTCTGACAGCCAGGCACGCTGCACAGCGATTTACCGTACTTTCTATGAGATGATGAATGATTTGTGGGCTCAAACGGTTCCAAGCTTCTTGGAGAGCTCTCTTCAGTTCTGTAACGGAGCTTGGTGGGTGCTAAAGGGCTGCAATTGGTCTCCCGAGCATATCCCATACATGCTCGATAGGATTTAAATCAGGGGAGCTCGCAGGCCACGACATGCGCTGGATGTTTTCCGTTTCAAGGAAGTCATCAATCAGCACCGCTCGGTGACATGGTGCATTATCATCCATGAATATGAAGTCAGGACCGACAGCACCTCGAAACAAGCGAACATAAGGCTCAAGACCTTCTTCTCTGTATCTTTGAGCAGTCACAGCAGTCAGAGAAATGGAGGTCTGTTCGGCCGTCCATCATGATGTCTGCCCATACCATTACTCCCCTTGATGGAAAATGATGTCTTTCCGTTATGTTTCTTGGTTCAAAACGTGTTCCACGTTCTCTCCACATCGTTACCCGCCGAGAATCACTACTCAGACTAAACCGGGACTCATCACTGAACATCACATTGGCACACTCTCCCACACTCCAATGTTGATATTTCAAACTCAAGTTCAAACGAGCGCTTTTATGCGCAGACGTGAGGGGAAGGCAAACTGCTGGTCTTCTGGCATACAGGCCAGCATGATTGAATCTCCTGTAAACAGTTTGTCTCGAAATGCGTATTCCTGTGGCGACTGTGAGCGCTGAACCCAGTGCTCTGGCAGTACTGCCCCTCTGACGTCGCGCACTTATTACCAGATATCGGTCTTGGCGAGGGGTTGTGACTCTTGGTCGACCTGACACTGGTTCTCGGGTAACATCTCCCGTTCTTTGAAACCTCTGCCACAGTCTTGAGATCACAGACTGGCCCACATTCAGAATTCGAGACATTTCGGTTTGTGATCGTGAGGATTCCAGCATTCCAACGATTCTTCCTTTCGTAAACATGTCCAATTGGCGTCTTTGTGCCATCATTAACCTTGTTTGATGGTTAACAATGTTTTTTCTCACAGCAGTTGCACGAAACTTGTCAGAACTGCCTATGCTGCGTGAATCGATTTCTCCGCGTTCCGACATGCGCCGGTGTTTCGCGCAGGTCGTAGTCGACTGAAAAGCTTTGCATAAACCCAATGTTTCTTCTTCACCCAATTAATATCCGCGAGAAATTTGGGAATAATTTTACTAATATTTACTCCATGTTTTTCGCTTTTTACGATTTATGCTTAACTTTTGGACACCAGTGTATATGCTTTATATAAATTATTCTGTATATAAGCTGTCCTAAGTCAGCAATGTTTATAATACTGTAGCATCCATACTTTTATATTTTTTTTATATTTAACTCTATTATTTTAATTTTTCATATATCCTTTTTAAAATCTATTGTCTGGTTATCTTGCAATTTCAATTTTTTTCAGGTTTGATTAACGTTTATTCATCTCTCTCTTGTAGAGAAATTTTAACTATATATATATATATATTATGTGTGTGTGTGTGTGTGTGTGTGTGTGTGTGTGTGTGTGTGTGTGTGTGTGTGTGTGTGTGTGTGTGTGTGTGTGTGTGTAACTACTTATGTAACAAATTAACTCTGAAGAACTGTGAACAAATTTCTCTCCTGTCTCATTAAAAAAGCTTTCATGGGAGACAAAAGCATGAAAGGGCTAGTGTTCTAATAAATATTCCTATCAATCGTCATCCCAAATCTAGATTATTGTCTTGAACTGCATTGGTATCGAATGCATTTGAAAAAGTAATAATAATAATAAGGTTTCTCTAGGTTTACTTTATTTATTTATTTATTTGACTTTGGCAACCATTTTCAGACATTTTTTAAAGAAATCTTTCGACTTACATTCGGTACGAACATTAACGACATAATTATCGTAAAAATAGTTTCAATAATCTGAAAAAATAAAGTAAGTTCTCATATAAACCTCCTTTTTTGTATTTTCCCTGTTTGTTTTCTGTAAAATTTTTAATTAATTTAAATGCAAGTAATAAGAAAATTCAGTACCCTAAAATCCGGTGTATAACGTGCACTTTTAAGACAAAAAATAAAATCGAAATTTATGGGGGCGCGTTATACGCCGGGTATAAAAATGAGAGCTTTAAGAATAATAAAAAAGAGGTGATCATAGGAACAAATGGGACTCCTACATATATTGAAATACTGTTTATTTATAAAAAATAATATTTCTTATGAACTTAAAGGTTTGTAGTTCTAGAAGTATTCTATTTTTTTCTAAAGCTTGGAATAACACTGAATAAATGACTTCAAAACATAACAGCATTGCACACGTACACATTTCAGGTTACTTCGTTAAAAAGGCGGTGCGCGTTATACAGCAAATAGACATAAAAATTAATAATTGACGCTTGAAAGTATAGATACGTGTTTTACGGAAGATTTTACGATACTTTTTGAAATAAGAAAGATGGTGAAAATAAATATGTGACAGATCTATACGCGACCTTCGGGTACTCTTTGGGACAGCAATATTCACCAATCTTCTCCAAAAGAAGGAAACATGACATGCAAATGAAGTTTATTTTATATTCCAAGTTCGCGAGTTATATCGGAGTTAGTGAATTAGAAATGAAGAGAATATTGAAGGAAAAGTTAGAAAGTTAGAAGTTTAGTTAATTAGAAATGACAAGAAAGATTCAAGGTAAAGAGTACCTTGTAAGAGATTATAATCAGGAAGAGAAAGTTAATTTCAATTGATTAGAAGACTGCCTAAAGTTAGGTACTGTCAACTTCATATTACGTTGATATTTAAAGTGTTAAAGTCGCTAATCGGACATTAAATACCTATCTGCTGTGTAAAGTAATATTAAGGAAGAACCACATTATTATAAAGTGGTTATTAAATGTGTTCCCAAACGCGAATCTCGTCTCTTCCCTCTGTTGCTTGACTGAATTATCCTCTTTATAATGTTATTTGTGTTGGAGTCGATTATAGTGATAAATAAAATAATTGGAATTTATATCATGTCGAATGATCCTTTAATTCCTTCCCACACCTTTAGCAGGGTCACAGGGTAGAAGGGCATTGGGCTCGTTTCGAATAGCTCCTCCTTTTTGGAGAAAAATACTCAGTTTTTTCTGCAGCATTAAATCGTAAATAGTGATTTGAACCTTTTTAATGAGTTGTAAAGTAGAATTATAGGCTTTCTAGAACTTGTACATCTACAAGTTTTAGAAAGCTTATGATTCTACTGCTGGCCGATTGTATTGGTGATTGTCTTTGCTGATTGTACTGGTGATTGTATTGCGTATAGTCACCCCCGTTGACAAACGCAGGCACATCATTCCGTTCAAAAGGTTTGGGTGGCAGCGGTAATCGAGTAATCATGGTCGCGAACTTTGGCCGGAATTATCTAGTCGTGGAACCGAAATCTAGAACCACTGAACATCCGCCTTTTAGAAGGCTGATGCACGTTAACACTGTCGAGGCTCAAATTCCTCCGGTTGACGGAATGTGTAAGTTTTGAGAGAGGGTGCTATAACTCAGGTGTCGCCTTCCTCTCTTTACCGTGGCTCAGAATTGCAAGATCTGTTTTCCAATATCCCTAGTGTAGTTTGAAAGTGCGACGTAAATTAGAATCGACCTAAACTGTGCACTTTGGAAACAATGTGTTTTTATCCCCCCCCCCCCAAATAGGTTTACTTTTAATCCTATTTAAAATAAATTTTTAGTTTTTCACTAAGGACTGGAAAGGGAAAAACTAGAAGGTATATATCAGGGAAAGTATATATGTGTTATTGTTAAGGTGTGAAATTCGTTATTTCGTAGAATAACTAGGTATTTCATGAAATAAAAAGACAAGTCAGTTATAAAAATATTGTATTCTGCAATTTAACAAGGTATTCTATAGAATAACGATTACTTGATCATTAAAGTATGAAATACGGCACTCAAAAGTTCTTTGAACTGGTTTTAGCTGCTTTAGGAAGAGGATTTTTCCAATTAGGACTTAAAGGTGGCCGAATAAAACAATTATACTTTAAATATCAGCTCAGTATATGTCAGCAAGAATTTATTTCTATTTAAGAAGTTTCAAATACTGACACAACGCTTCGATCTCTTGCAACAGCTCAAAGTTTCGGTACTGGACAAGCATTTAAAAAGTGCTCGTGTAAAAAAAAAATGTGTAATGGTAAAAAGTGGGCTTGTTTCAAAAACAATAAGCAGTTCACCCCAAAGTGTCATCACAACAATCCTTGCTCTAGTAAATAATGAAAAGTAAATAAAGGTATCTCATAAAATTTAAATTAATATTCGCTTACACTTTTGTTTTAAAAAGTTTACACTTTTTTATGAAGCAACAGTTTTTCTTCCCAGCATGTATTTTTTGATAACATTTAACTTTATTTCTGCAACATATTCTTTTTTCCTTTCTGTTTCACTAATGTTAGCAATATGAGCAATAATATATAAATTATATGATCTGTTTTTCCTTATTATTTATCAATTATTCATCTGCAAAAGAGATAAAATGTATTTTTCGAGAGATGTTAACTATTTAGGATCAATTAATTTATAAAATATCTTTGAAATTGTTTATTTTTCACTTGAACGGTTTATTCTTGGGTAGTTCATAGAATACCTAGTTATTTCATAAAATAACTAGGTAAAGTATGAAATTTTTCATCTATTATATACTTTAACTGACTTGTCTAGTTATTTCATGAAATACTTAATTATTTTCTATGAAATAACTGAATTACTCTTAAGCGGTAACATATATACTATCTTTTCTTTGCTTAAGAAACAGTATTGACGGATCCAGCTTTTACCGACTTGTGAAAAATCCCTATTCCTGAAATATTTCTTATTGTGATTATATTAATTATTTTCATAAGGAGTATCATATACCCTTTTATTAGTGATATATTTTCAGTATAACGCTTTTTTGTGTTAGTTTTTGGAATGTAAGATAATATTTCGGATATTTTTCTGGGAAATATACATTAGAGGTAAAACAAAGTAATTAATTGTGAACGATATGTATTATTGTCCTAGTTTTATCAGTGGAGTATATAATGATAAGTTTAAATTGTTCCTATTGTTATAATATGCTTCTCTTTAATTTAATGTTAAGTCTTAATATCTCAATGAATAATTATATCACTAATAACTTTCTGTGCCTTATATTCTATTAAGTTTGATTTGAAAAGTTTTGTTTAATTTCATATATTATTGATTTTAAAAGAAGTCTTATAAAAAAATATATTCCTGAGAGAAGACCCATTGTTTCACGCAAATGCCGATTTTATCATAAAAGAGCAATTGTATGTGTGTTGAAAAAAAATTATTAATATTTTCTCCTCTCTCTTACTATATTAAACTCAACTATATACATTCAGCTAATGAGTTTCATTTTATCATTGGCGCCATCTATTATCAAAATACTAAACGAATTATTATAAACTAAAATAATATGTAAAAACTAATAGATAGTCTGTGTTATTATGCAAAATGATCTTGTTTAGATGTTTGTTTTTATTAGAAAAAATGAAAAATTTTAAGTGGTGTTCGAAATTATTGAAAAGTACATTTAGCTGTTCTATCTTTTCATTTAAAATTTGCTTTGTTTGGATATATCGCGCCATCTGTTATCAAAATTTTAAGTAAATTGTGGATTAAAATGTATTTTAGTTTATATAGATTTTTGTTATTTTTCATAATAATCTTGTTAATAGATGCCTATTTTTATTAGAAAAACAGAAATTAACTCTTGTATAAATCAATTATTGATTATCTCTAAGAATATTTAATATAATGTAAGTGTAATGCATTTCTTATATTAAATTTTATTCCAAACCGAAAAAAAATTATTATTGATTAATCAAAATTATTGAATTTAATTATATTTAGTTGTTCTATCTTTTCAATTAAAACTTGCTTTGTTCAGGCCAATAGTGCCATCAGATATCAAAATTTTAAGCAAATTGTGGATAAAAATGCATTACAGTTTATAACAATTTTTGTTATTATTTGATAATAATCTTGATAAGATGCCTAATTTTATTAGAAAAACAGAAATTAGCTCTTGTATAAATCAAATATTGATTATCTCTTAGAATGTTTATTATTACGTAAGTATAATACATTTTTTATGTTAAATTTTATTCCAAACCTGAAAAATCATTTTTTGCAAATCTGTACGTAATTCGTTTTTCTCTCCTACCTACGATTATAATTCCTAAATTATTACAAAAAAAAAAAAAAAAACCTTTTAAGATCAAGTTCCACATGTAAATCATTCCATTGACTATATATGATTTTTAACTGGTATTTAAAAAAATTGGTTTAATTTTTTACTGTAAGAAAAAAAAATATAAATTGTTACTTGAATAACAAAAACTACTTATTAAGAAAGTTTTTTTATAAAGAATAAAAGTTTCGAGTGAACAACAAACATCTAAAACTTCATTGCTATGTGCATCCCTTTTCTGAGCCCAAAAAAATGATTAAATGAATAGGAATTAATGTCAATTAAAATTATGTAATAAGCCTTACAAATTATAAACATTTATACATGAAAAATCAAATTAATTATTAAGACGTATCAGTGTTTTTTTTATTGAAATGTATTTGTTTCTTAAGTAAGAAAGATTACGATCATTTCAAAATAAAAAAAATTTTAGCGGAATCCAGATTCAAGCATAAAATTGTTGCCTTTTGTTTTAGAGTGTTATAATTTCTTAATTAATCTTAACAGTGTGCATGTTTTTTTCTTCTTTATTAATATTTATATAATATATTGGATCTCTTGTTTCAATTGAAATGCTGTTAAATTCTGGTTTTAGTCTTAATTAAAAAATTTTAAAACATAAAGTGGCTGAAAAGTGATTTATGATAATCAAATGATGTTAAAATATTGTTTTTTGTATTTTTTAGGTCCTCACTGACATGTTGCTGGATATTAAAAACAAAGAAGGTAATGAATCAGCGGCAATAATTCTGAGACATATACTCTGTAATATAAATTATGGAAAAACTGACCCAGAATCGACATAAAAGGAAAACAGCAATAAAAGAGTTCAATATGTTGTAGCGTTTTATGGCAACTGCGCTGCAATAATCATTTGATGATTTTTTTTTATTTGATCCTAAAAAGAAGAAAAACTAACCACGTATCAGGTGCATGTCATAAATAACGTGGAACACATTTTCAATCAACATAACTGACGTTTTTACATTTCTTGTGTAACTCGAAATATTAATTGGCCTAACACGAATATATATTTTGTAATTGAAAAAAAGTATTTATAGCTGGAAACGCTTGTTTTACAAATCTTTTTGAAACGTTTTTTCACAGTTTGGATAGATTTTAAAAAGTTATTCCTCTTAAATAGACCCCGATTGATTTCAGTCAGTTGGCACGCAAAAAAAAAAAATATTTTTTTTCTCATATAGCTTTGTCGAATCAGTTACATTCTAAAAGTCAATAGTTTGTTATAGTACGTGTTAGTAACATTTGCAATCGTTCCTTCTGCAAATATTTTCTTAACAATAATTCAATTGAAAAATTTGAAGTGTAATATATCCGGAAGATAATAGAAAAATTAAATACATCATAATTCTCGTAGACGTAAGAGATTGAGAGCATTTCAGTTTTAAATTATAGGGGGGGGGGGGTTAAAAACTTGTCATTAAACAACTGCAAACTTAAATAGGGACATTGGGATCAATCTCTCCCTTTATACATGTAGTCACAATTAATATTAATTCAATAAAATATTAAAACCTAATAGAAAGGAAAAGTTAATCTTTTAAAATATGACAACAAAAAGAAATGAAGAATTAATCCATTTAAATACATCAAATAAAAATAATGACATAAATCCAGTGACACAGAGCAATTAAATAAAAATCAAAAATTAAATAATCCAATTTATATTTATATATATATATACACACGGGGTGTCCTGAAACTCAACGTCAAGTGAGTACGCTGAAAGGGGGGAGGTCATACCTGTTTGGGGGGAAGGGATAACTAACACGTTTTTATGGAAAATGACACCCTTCATCACATCATTAGGTACTGTGACCACAAATTTCATGATTTTACAATGATTTCTTTTACTAGCATGATCTTATATGGCTGTGCTATTAATCACAATCACAAATCGTGCAAAATACTTTCCTAATTAAAATTAACGTAGTGTGTGATCAAGGTTTGAGAAAATGAGTCACCCAACTTTAACTCGCCATAAAAGGAAAACCACAGCATACTACTCTAGACAAGTTAGTTATTCCTTTTAATTAAGATTCCAAAATGGTACAACACTTGTAATTTTCTACTCACATCAGTTGTTGTCAATTTATATATTCATTGAGGTATCCGACTGCGTGAATTTGAAAAAAGTGTATAAATGAACCCTTTTTTTTATATCGAATGTCATCTGAATGAGAATACACATGTGTCAAATTATTTTTAAAATATTATTACAATAAAAATTTATTTAAATGCAATTTTTTGGCAAAAAAAAAAAATTAAGAAAGAATGACGCATTTTCGAAACATTCTCTTTTTATGAAAATGCTACTATCAAATTATTTTGCTTATATATACCTAGGAAGTCTCTATAAAGTCTGAATTAGAATTTTTTAAAAATTCACATTATTTTTAGAGTTACTATTAATTGAAATAATAACCGATGTTTTTCGTTAAAATTTCTCTATTCTGATGTATTAAAATATAAATAAATCCACACTTCTAAATTACATATTTAAAAAAAATATATGTAATTTAACTCAATATTTTGGCTATATATAGATAAGACTTCTGTACAGAGCCTGAATTATAATTTATATATAAATACAGTCTGATCTCTATATTTAAAGAGCTCGCTATATCTCGAAAAAAATTTCGTTATGAGAAAAAAAGATATTCATCTTCTATATATACTTTAATCTTTGTTCAAGGAAAAAGTTCGCAAAATAGAGGTTTGTAAAATGGAGGTCCGTCTGCATATATATATCCTCTTCAGACACAAGGTACATATATGTATACCTGCAGTTTTAACTTCGTATCTTATTAACGGATGAAAACAATCAACTGAAATCCAAAATTATCTTTCGGCCACGATCATTTTTTCAGTTTTACCACCAGATGGTGATTATTTTCCTGAAGATTCTCAACTCTATAGTAGCAATAGCCAACTGAACAAAAAGACGAAAAATTAGCTATTTTTTAAATATATTATTAAAACTTTTTTACTGCTGGCCACCGTAAATACAACACCAAGAAAGACGAGAGATAGCATAACAAAATTTATTTTGTAGATAACATGTTGGCCAAGTATCAAATGATTAAATTTATAGACTTCTGTGAAATGGGGTTCCTGCCAGAATCAGTAGCCAGAGTAGTCGCCATTGTTGGAGATCACCGCTGCCACACGCCTTGGCATTGATTCAAAGATACTTTGGATGTGTTCTTGGGGTACAGCAGACCAAGCAGCTTCCACATGTTGCCAAAGTTGATCTGGTGTGGCAGCTGGGGGTGTAATCTAGGTCAATCATTGAGCAACCATGCACCACATGTTTTCTATCGGCGAAAGATCCGGAGAGCGAGCCGGCCAGGGAAGCAATTCAATCTGGGGATGGACGAAACACCTTCGGACAATGCGTGCCACGTGTGGTCGTGCATTATCCTGTTGAAATATGGCTGTGGCCAAGCCCTGAAGGTAAGGAAGGACAACTGGGTCCAACACCTCGGAGATGCAGCGCTGGCTGTTTAAAGTACCGGCAATGCGTACTAGAGGAGTGCGAGAGTGATATCCAATACCGCGCCCTGTACCATAATACCCGGTGCAGGACCAGTGTGGCGGTGCATAACGCAGCTGTTCAGCGTCCTGTCTCCACGGTATCTCCAGACTCGAATCCGACCATCGTGGTGTTGCAGACAGATGCGTGACTCATCAGTGAAAACAACTTCATTGCATTCTGCCACCCACATCCATCTTTCAACGCACCATTGGCGGCGGAGACGTCTGTCGTTCTACGTCAAGTGTAAACCAAGCAATGGACGTCTTGCGGACAGACCACTCTGCTGTAAACGGCGTCGAATGGTACGCGCGCACACTGAATGATGCGTTACAGACTCAATGTGCTGTGCTATGGTTCGTGATGTGACTGAGCGATCCGTCACTGCCATGCGCACAATCTGCCTGTCCTCACGTGAAGTGGTGCACTGAGGTGGATGCGATCGACCACATCGGTCCATCATACCCTCCTGCATTCAACGGTCACATACCCGTATTACAGTTGTTTGGTTTCGTCCAACACGACTATCGATTACTCTGAAAGATAATCCACAATCTCGGTAGGCCACCAATCATTCCTCTGTCGAACTCGGACACTTGATCAAAAGCTGATAGCTGTTTTTTACGAGATATAACTGATCGTTTTTTGAAAAAACCACAAGAAAAACCCAATTGCCGAACTTGAAATCTTTGAAATCTCCAAGCCTTAAATAGCGCTTTTAGGTGGCCCCACAGGCGTGCTTGATGTGTGTCTGCGCTGAAATTATAATCATCTGCATATCTCACCTCCGCTAATGCATGTTGTAAATTTCATGTTATTTGCGTGCTTCTTTCAGGGTGTTGCATTTACGGTGGCCAGCAGTGTATTATCAAAACTTTTTTTTTACACTGTTGGTCACAAAAAATGCTCCAAGAAGAACCAGAGGTATTACAGCGAAATTTATTTGGCAGATAGCTGCTGTACAAAGATCAAACAATTAAAATTCCAGCCTCTTGTGACATGTGGATGATGAACATATTAGTAGTGTAGCCGCCATTGTTGTCTATAACCGCTGCCACTCGCCTCGGCATAGAATCAAAGAGGCTTTGGATGTATCCTTGGGGTAAAGCATGCAATACGGCTTCCACGTATTGAAAAAGTCGATCTGATGTAGCAGTGGGTGGTGTATCCTGGGCCAGTCGTTGTGCAAGCATGGACCACACGTTTTCGATTGGCGATAGATCGGGAGAACAAGAAGACTAAGAAAATAATTCTATATGATGGGTAAAGAAGTCTTGAACATTGCTCATTATCCTGTTGGAATATGGCTGATGGCAAGCGCTGAATATATGGGAGGACCACGGGTTCCAACACCTCAGAGATGTAGCGTTGGCTGTCCAGTGTACTGGCAATGCGTACTCGCGGGTTGCGGCTGTGAAATCAAATGTCACCCCAAACCATGTGGGGGTGACCGGGTGGTGCAGGATCAGCGGGGCGATGCATAACGCAACAGTTCAGCAGCCTCTCACCACAGTGTCTCCAAACTCGAATCTGACCGTCGTCATGTTGCAGGCAGAAGCGGGACTCGTCATTAAACACAATGTCATTTCATTCTATTGTCCATGTCCACCATTCATCGCACCATCGGTGGTGCAAGCGTTTGTGGTTTCCAGTCAAGAATAAACGAAGCAATGGACACCTTGCGGACATTCCACTCTGCTGCAAACGGTATCAAATGGTACGAGCGGAATCTAATAATGCGTAACAGACTGAATCTGTTGAGCTATGACTCTTGATGTGGCTGCGTGATCTATCATTGTCATGCGCACAATCCACCTGTCATCACGGGCAGTGGTGAAACGAGGGCGGGGGGTGATCGCTCCGTCGTTTCCTCCTGAATCCAGCAATGACAGATCCGCATCACAGTTGCTTGATTTTGTCAAACACGTTGACAGATTTCTCTGAAGGATAATCAGCAATCCTTATAAGCTACTATTCTGTAACAACCCACTTTGGGTTGTTAGTGTTTGGGGGTTCGAGCAAAGATCAGCCATAGCAACTTTTGGACACAATTTTTTTTATCCTTTTACTTAATCAACCAACACAATTAAAGGTAGGAAATGCACTCAATAAATAACTCTGAAGAGCAATTGCATAGACTTAATGTTACTAACATATAACTAAAATTTACTTAACTGACTCCTGGAGCGTTCTTGACTCCTACACTAGAATTCTCTGTAAATATCTTGCTTAAGGCTGTCTTCGGTTAAAGTACGAGAGCTTGAACTAAACGCGAAGCACATTTTCAGACAGAAAAAGGCTTCAATTTCCATGGAAATTTGCATTATTATAACTCATACCTTGTAAAAATATAGTGTTTTTAAAAATTTCAAAATATTCCATTAATGCTTTATTTTTCATTTTAGTAAGTGAAGGCATTTAACATTACGATATAGAAGGAAAAACACGAAACATTTTATACCAGCAAAAAATGAATCAACTCGATTAAAAATGGGAAGTATGATAAAAAAAAATGCTGCTCTGTAAAGGATAGTGAAGCCAGAATATCATATTATTTGTTATTTCTTGTATATATGAAATTTTTTTCCAAATTCGTGTCCTATTCTTTAACATTAACCGAAGACAGCCTTAATATGCGACCTCCGGTCGTAAATATTGTTCACAATTTAATCGCCAACTATCAACTATAGACCATCATCCATCGACTATCCTCGCTTACATAAATGCCAACACTTAAATAGAAGAACTCATTTAACTAAATTCCTTCTTCGTGGAAAGTTTTCTACAAAACTTATAGTTAAAAGAATAATTTTACGCAAGAGGATAAGTTGAAGATTCGTGGGTAGACCCGTTACAATTCTTCCTCGGTCGAATTCAAAAATTTCGTCAAAAGACGCTCACTGTCTTCCACAAGGCATAAGTAAACAGATTACGCAAAAAAACAAAAAAAAAATCGCATGAAAAAACAACTACCGAATTTCAAATCGCCAATTTGTTCTCCCCTTATATAGCACTTGCGGTTGGCGCTACGTTTGCCCCTGATGTACGTCTGTGCCATAATGCTAATGATTTGCATATTTCATCACCTCCAATGCATGATGTAAATTTCACATGGCTTGCATGTTCTTTCAGGGTGTTGCATTTTGTGTGACCAGAAGTGTGTTTGATGTAGAGGATTTCCGAGAGTTGATAGATCATATAATACACTTTTAACAGTTGTAATATTCTAATTAGAAAAAACATTTGAGGTGCACATTTATGCATTTCCGGTTGTTACTTGTCTCCAGATGCAAATAAGATTCAAATTGAAATTTTGCGTGTAATGTTATTTTTTATAATGATGACGTGCTTATTTTGTTGATTTATAGTTATATAGTTAATTTCAAGAGTACCCGGCTACTTGTGACAACTTTTTTTTAAAACAGAAATGGAGATATGGAGATTTTTTGTGGTTTTTAGATTTGTTTAGTACATTTTGAGAAAAATACTCTAAAATTAAGAAGATAAAAATAAATTATTATTACTAAAATGTGTGGAAAAAAACTGGTAAAAATTTTCAAAATTTAACATAAACGGGTCCCGTTCTGTACCAAAAGTTTATAAAGAAATTTTCAATTTTTCAATTCTGATGTGTTGCTATGCTATTCATTTTTAAATGACTTTCAGGATAAGAGATATTTTAATTTTTACCAAAGCTAGCGCACTTTATCTTAGGTATTATATGAAATTGCTTAAAAAAACAGCGTTATATTAACATAAGGGACTGTAAATTTTGTAATAAAATAGTGATTGATAAATCTGAAAGTTAAAACGCTTCTGCTATTATACAGAACATACATAAAAAATTCAGTTAATTATTTTCAAAACTTTTTGAGCAATCGCTGTCCCCGTTTGAGCATTTTTAAAAAAAAAAACACATTTCTCGAGTAAAACGCATTTTAAAGTATAACATATATATATATATCTTGCTTAAAGTAGTGGCATCTGTTTTTGCTAAAACACTTGTAGTTATTGTTCTAGTGAACGGGAAATAATAAACTTGGTATTTTTATAAAGCTAATAAGATGGCCTATAAAAGAAAATCATAAAAAAAATGTCAAATTTTGGCAAAATTCACAATTTTAGGGTAATCGTATACCTTAAGGTAATCGATTCTTTCGGTACAGAATAGGCCCCGTTTATGTTATTTTTGTAAATTTTTACAAACTTTTTCCCATTTTAGTAATGATAATTTATTTTTCTCTTCTTAATTTTAGCATATTTTTCTTAAAATGTACTTAACAAATCTAAAAACCACAAAAAAAAATCCCCATATCTGCATTTTTTGAGAAAAAAGTTGTCGCAAGTAGTTGGATACCCCCATGTAACAATGTCAACAATTTAAGAAAAATTTAGAAATACATAAAATTTACATAGAAATTTGTTTCTATCGTCATATTTCAAGCTAATTGAGATTGAATTGGTTTATTTATAACTGGCCATAAATTAAATTATTTGTTCTTCAATCTAAGTTTTAATTTATACATATATATTTTATGAAACTTATTATAAACGTTGGTATATTCCGATTTAGAATAATTAACTTGGAAGGAAATAGAGAAAATTGTGAATTATATAAAGTGATTGTATTTCTGACGATTCAAGTGAATGTAATTGAGAAGATGTAGTTTTACCTGTGAGTTTGATGTGTTTGTTGAAAATAAAGATGAAGAGGGTATAAATGATAACACAGAGGTAAAATACCAGATATTATAAGGAACACCTGTGAAGTAAAAGCTAAACCACAACTTTTTCTGGAGTTCGATGTGACAGAATTGGTTATTTCCTTCGATTTATCACAGATAAGTTTATATCAAAATGTAGAAATAAAGGTTACAAATCTCAAATTCGTGTTTTTTTTTTTTTTGTTCTAAAAACAATTATTTTTTGTACCTTTGTTTATAAAAAAAATAATTGTTTCGGAAAATTACATTCGAAAGCTTAATTACCATGCATTTTTCCCTTTTTAATGACGATTTACTAAAATAAATTTAATTGAAAAAAATTATTTTTTTTATTGTTGCAGCTAAGTAGCGTAGCAAAACTACTTATACAAATTTAATTTTTTCCCTAGTATATGCATTTCTAAATATACTATTAGAAAAATCATACCACCACAATTTTTTCCCTCATTTACAATACGTCAGGTCTGAAGAGGATGTATATAAATATATATATATTGTTTACCCAAAAATAAGTTCCGGTCATAATAATTGTTGCCGCGAAAGACATATCAGGTGCTTATTTTCGGAGAATATCTTATTTTATATGCATAATAACATGCATTACATGCATTTATTCATGTTCAAGAACCACATTTGTTTATATACTCATGCAGAAAGTCTTCATTTATTCAAATACATCATGAATATCTTCCAAATCAATTTCTTTTGAGACCAACAACCTCTCATATCGAGTAACAGGTATCTTTTAAAGAGTACTTCCCATCCACGCAGACGGCTCGTCTTGCATTGGCAACACAGCTGTCTATTTTATTCCATGAAATCACCCATGTCACGACCTCTTGCTATATAGGTTTCACAATATTTCCAGGGTTATTTCTCTCCATTCTGTGTTCCACGTTGGCATTGATTTCTGTTATTTCTGTACGAATATTGTCTTTGAATAGCTTATTAATTGCAACATCGAAAGTTTAGAGATATAATGCAATGGTTGCGAACCTCTGGTTGATGAAGTGTGTTAGTTATCATGAAGATTCAAGCTAGGGTTTAGTTTCTTGTATATGTTACCGTTAAAGTGTGAAATTCGTAATTTATCGAATAACTTGGTATTTTATGAAATAAATATACAAGTCAGTTAAAGTGTATAAAATTATTAAATTCTACGATTTAACTAGGTATTCTATAAAATAACGATTACTTGATCGTTAAAGTATGAAATAAGGCACTCGAAAGTTCTTTAAACCGGTTCTAATTGTTTTAAGAAGGATTTTTCCGATTAGAAACTAAAGATGGCCGAATAAAACAATTGTACTCTAGATAATCTGTTCAGTATATGTCAGCGAGAACTAATTCCTAATGAAGAAGTTCTAAGCATTGACACAACGCTTCGATCTGTTGCAACAGCTCAAAATTGCGGCACTGGACAACCATTTAAAAAGTGCTCGTGTAAAAAAAAATGTTTAATGGTAAAAAGTGGGCTTGTTTGAAAAATAATAAGCCGTCCAATCTAAAGTGTCATAACAGCAATCCTTGCTCTAATAAATAATAAAAAGTAAATAAAGGTGTCATAAAATTTAAATTAATATTCGCTTACAGTTTTATTTTAAAAAAGTTTACATGTTTTAACTAGCATGTATTTTTTGATAATATTTAACTCTACTTCTGCAACATATTATTTTTTTGCTTTCTGTTTAACTAATGTTAGCATATGAGCGACAATATATAAATTATATCATCTGCTTTTCCTTATTATTTATCAATTATTCATCTGAAAAAGGGATAAAATGTATTTTTCGGGAAATTTTAGCTATTATGATATTTATATATATATATATATATATATATATATATATACATATAGTTAGTTAAACGAATAAAAAGAGGCAAAAGGAAGAAAAGAAATAGTAAACTACCAGTTGAGATTGCTCCTAAAATTAATGATTTATGTATTAACTTTGAAAAGTCTTCTAACATTAAACATATTAAATATTTCCTGTTTGGTTTGAACAAAAAAGAAATCAAGTATACTAAAGTTATCCTCGATAAGCATAATTTTCAAGATTGCCATGCCTTACATATTATTAAAGATATTATTAATTTTCTCATTCATAAATTCAATATAAAAGATAAAGGTTTGGTAAATAGTACTACTGAGTATTGTACAATTTTATTCATGAATAAATCCTATAATAACATTAATTTTTCAAAAACATTTAATAAATATGTGTATATTGCTTACCTATCAATAATGTTTGCATTAAAAAGGCTTTTAAGTATAATAAAAAAAATTGGTAGCTCAATTTTTAACTACAATAAGATTAATGATTTGCAAAATAATACCTTTCTTTGTAATTGTAAGGATTATCCTGAATTTATAAACGAGCATCACAAACATGTTGTAACAGGCAATTTAAATATTGCTGAAGATAATACTCTTAGGGAAATTATGTCAAAAGGTACTAGTTATAGATTAATGATCTCCAATAATAATGATGCCATAAAAAAACAAATCTCTAAAGATATTTGTAACTTCATTACTAAATTAGCAATTAAATACACTTTTCCTATTGAAGCTTTTAATGAATTTAAATGCAATGTTTTAAAAGAGTTACTGAAAAATAACTATAAAACTGATTGTGGATTAATTTACAAAAATCTTAAGCATCATATTGTAGAACTACAAAAGAATTTCATTATTGTTTATGTTGATAAAGTTCCGGGTAATTATGCAATTATTTGCAAATGGTTGTATGCTGACATTTCATATAATAGACATTTTCATAATAATAATGCTTTTAAAAAATCTAATTCTAGCAATAGAGAAATTTTTAATCGAATTTCTGCTTTTTATAAAAAAATTAGATTTACGCATTTCGGATATTAAATTCCCTCATATTTTCTTAACTACAAAATTTCATAAAAATCCTATTAAATTTAGGACTATAACAAACGGCTTTAAAACTTATATTACACTTCCGGGTAGAAAGCTACAAAAGGTTATTCAATCCACATTAGACAGTATTGATAATTCGATTATAGTTAAGAATAGTTTGGATATCATTAAGTACATGCAAGATAAAAAAATTATTTCTATTCACACCTATGACTTTGAAGATTTATTTAATTCCGTAGATATTGGGGATATGGTTAAAATTCTCAAAATAGCCTATAACAAATATTCTTTGAATAAACTAATTAAGTATGAAAAATATCTTTCAATTATTCATCTAGTACTATAAGAAAATTATATTTTTCACAATAACTCTTATTATCAGCAAATTAAAGGTCTTCCACAAGGAGGACCTGCGAGTAACTGTTTAGCCAATATTTATCTGCACTTTTATGAATATGATAACATTAGTATCGATTCTTGTTACTTTTTTAGATACATAGATGACTTAATCATCTTTAGTAATATAGTAAATTTTGTTCCTAGTTTTAAATATTATCCCCAATATCTGAAATTATTAAAAACCAATTATAATAATGACTCTGCAAACTTTTTAGACCTACAATTAATTGTTAAGAATAATATACTAATTAGTAATATTTTTGATAAAAGAGACTCTTTTGATTTTAACATTATTAAAATGCCTTTTTGGGAAAGTAACCTACATCTCTCTATCTATTTTTAGAAATATCATCTTAAATTTTATAAAAAGAAATAACGATTTAGTCACAGATAATGATGTTAAGCAAAATAATTTTAAGCTGTTCCGCAATAATTGCTTGGAATACAACTATCCAAGTAACTTCATTTTTAAATATATTTCTAAATTATCTCTCTAATTCTCCTTTTCAAAGTTTAAGTATTATTCTTTGTTTTTTTATCCTTCTGTTTTTTATTATTTTCAATTTGTTTTAGTTTGCTTTGTTTAATTACAAAAAAAACTATCCAGGTGGTGCCACTAATTTTTGCATCTGGTTTTACCAACTTAACACGTCATTTTTAACGATCATTTGGCGTATTGTTCTCGTACGTACAGTTTTTCCCGCTCTCCGGTTATTTGCATTTTTTCATGTAAGTTTTTGCTTCATTATTCCTTTTCAAAATTATTTTTATTTGTATTTTGTTAGGATTCATTTCCTTTCATATTTTCTATTATTTTTATTTTATTTTTCTTTTGGTTGCAAATTACACGTGGTTGGTTTTAGGCCTAACTTTTCAATATTGGTATGTTTTCCTGTTATGTATAAAATTTCTGCTGAACAGGGGAAGGTAGGATCCATAAAATGTATTTAACCCTAATTTTGCTGGTCCTAATTCAGCAACAGCTTTAGAAATCATAACAGGTCTTCATTTTAGTCTATTGACTCTTTTGGCTTCTTACATTTTAAAGTTCTAATTCTGTTCCATGTTATACATACGCTTAGTTAATTCTTCTATAATAGACTCTTCCATCATTTTTAAAGTGTGTTTCTTTAAATCTGGTTTAAATCTTCTAGCTTTGTTAGTGATATTATTTTGTATTATCAATTTTATTATGCCATGTATTTCTTTCATTTTATGTTACTATATATATATATATATATACTGCTGGCCACGGTAAATGCAACCCAAGAAAGACGAGAGATAGCATAACAAAATTTATTTTGTAGATAACATGTTGGCCAAGTATCAAATGATTAAATTTATAGACTTCTGTGAAATGGGGTTCCTGCCAGAATCAGTAGCCAGAGTAGTCGCCATTGTTGGAGATCACCGCTGCCACACGCCTCGGCATTGATTCAAAGAGACTTTGGATGTGTTCTTGGGGTACAGCAGACCAAGCAGCTTCCACATGTTGCCAAAGTTGATCTGGTGTGGCAGCTGGGGGTGTAATCTAGGTCAATCGTTGAGCAACCATGGACCACATGTTTTCTATCGGCGAAAGATCCGGAGAGCAAGCCGGCCAGGGAAGCAATTCAATCTGGGGATGGACGAAGAATCTTCGGACAATGCGAGCCACGTGTGGTCACGCATTATCCTGTTGAAATATGGCTATGGCCAAATCCTGAAGGTAAGGAAACAAAACTAGCTCCAACACCTCGGAGATGTAACGCTAGCTGTTTAAAGCACCAGAAATGCGTACTAGAGGAGTGCGAGAGTGATAACCAAAATACTGCCACATACCATAGTACCCGGTGCAGGAAAAGTGTGGCGGTGCATAACGCAGCTGTTCAGCATCCTGTCTCCACGGTATCTCCAGACTCGAATCCGACCATCGTGGTGTTGCAGACAGATGCGTGACTCGTCAGTAAAGACTACTTCCTTCCATTCTGCCGCCCACGTCCTTCTTTCATCGCACCATTGGTTGGGTAGACGTCTGTGGTTCTGCGTCAAGGGTAGACCAAACAATGGACGTTTTGCGGACAGACTACTCTGCTGTAAACGGCATCAAATGGTACGCGCAGACATTGAATGGTGCGTTATAGACTCAATGTGCTGTGCTATGGTTCGTGATGTGACTGAGCGATCCGTTACTGCCATGCGCACAATTTGCCTGTCCTCACGTGAAGTGGTGCACAGAGGTAGATACGATCGACCACATCGGTCCATCGTACCCTCCTGCATTCAACGGTCACATACCCTCATTACAGTTGTTTGATTTCGTCCAACATGACTACCGATTTCCCTGAAAGATAATCCACAATCTCGGTAGGCCACTATCCTTCCTCTGTCGAACTCGGACACTTGATCAAAAGCTGATAGCTGTTTTCTACGAGATATAACTGATCGTTTTTTGAAAAAAACCACAAGAAAAACCCAATTGCCGAATTTGAAATCGTCGAAATCTCCAAGCCTTAAATAGCGCTTTTAGGTGGCCCCACAGGCGTGCGTGATGTGTGTCTGCGCTGAAATTCTAATCATTTGCATATCTCACCTTCGCTAATGCATGTTGTAAATTTCATGTTATTTGCGTGCTTCCTTCAGGGTGTTGCATTTACGTTGGCTGCCAGTGTATTATCAAAACTTTTTTTTTACACTGCTGGTCACAAAAAAATGCTCCAAGAAGAACCAGAGGTATCACGGCGAAATTTATTTGGCAGATAGCTGCTGTACAAAGATCAAACAATTAAAATTACAGCCTCTTGTGACGTGTGGATGATGAACATATTAGTAGTGTAGCCGCCATTGTTGTCTATAATCATTTGCATATCTCACCTTCGCTAATGCATGTTGTAAATTGAGCAGTGTATATATATGCATATATGTAATATATTTATACATTGCTCGCCACCGTAAATGCCACACCCTGAAGGAAACACGCAAATAACATGAAAATTGCAAAGGTTTATGCATTAGCAAAGGTGAGATATGCAAATGATCTGTAATGCATCACTCAGTGTCTGCGCTTACCATTTGACGCAGTTTACAGCAGAGTGGTCTGTCATCAAGACGTCTACTGCTTGGTCTACCCTTGACGCAGAACCAGAGACGTCTCCGCCGCCAATGCTGCGGTGAAAGAAGGATGTGGGTGGCAGAATGGAATTAAGTTGTCTTTACTGACGAGTCACACATCTTTCAGCAACACCATGATGGTCAGATTCGAGTCTGGAGACACCGTGGAGAGAGGATGCTGAACAGCTGTGCTATGCACCGCCACACTGGTCCTGCACCGGGTATTACGGTATGAGGCTGTATTGGATATCACTCTCGCACTCCTCTAGTACGCATTGCCGGTACTTTAAATAGCCAGTGCTACACCTCCGAGGTGTTGGAGCCAGTTGTCCTTCCTTACCTTCAGGGCTTGGCCACAGCCATACTTCAACAGGATAATGCGCGACCACACGTGGCACGCATTGTCCAAAGGTTCTTCGTCAATCACCAGATCGAATTGCTTCCCTGGCCGGCTCGCTATCCGGATCTTTCACCGATAGAAAACATGTGGTCCATGGTTTCTCAACGATTGACCCATATTACACCCCCAGCTGCCACGCCAGATCAACTTTGGCAACGTGTGGAAGCTGCTTGGTCTGCTGTACCCCAAGAACACATCCAAAGTCTCTTTGAATCAATGCCGAGGCGTGTGGCAGCCGTGATCTCCAACAATGGCGGTTATTCTGGCTACTGATTCTGGCAGGAACCCCACTTCACAGAAGTCTATAAATTTAATCATTTAATACTTGGTCAACATATTATCTACAAAATAAATTTTGTTGCGCTATCTTTCGTCTTTCTGGGTGTTGCATTTACGGTGGCCAGCAGTGTATATATATATATGTAATAACTGAAATTTTGATATCTACATAATTCGAATCTCCTATATTTATAACACCTAATTCATAATCCCTAACACCCTATTTCAAAACGCGTCTCACAATTTATCTGTTTCTAAGGTATTAAAAACATTTTGTGTGTATAATTATTACTGATTCTTTAGACCTTGGATTTTTGATAGATTTGTTGGCGATTCCAAGAAATATAAGATCATTAAGTGTTTTCATGCGCCTTGCTAATTAGGAATCTAATATTCCCTACACAATGATGCCATTTCTATAAATAACTAGTTATTCCCTTGGCCTAAATATGGGATTGAATTTTTTTAATGCATTTTTTCCTGTTCTTCATTGTATGTAAAAAATTAATGTTTTAATATATATATATAATTCCTCCTTTTTTTTTTTTTTTTTTTTTTTTTTTTGTCTTCGCCGTGTAAATATCGCGTCTCTTTGCTTCTCAGTCTTAGTCTATGTCCAAAATGTAAAGTGCGCGCGTGTGTTTTTATGCTGGTTGTTTTCTGTGTTGGGTGTATTTAAGATGTTTAAGTTTATGCGTCTCTACAGGTTTAAAAAAATTAGATTTCTTGCCATAAAAAGGACTGCCTGGTCAATGCAACATCACCATCAGGCTTACACCATTAGCCAAGAATACGACATATATAATATATATTGTAATATAGTAAAATAAAATAAAAAAATAAGAGAAAAAATTGTACTTCCTACAAGGCTAAAAAAGAATGAAAGTATTTTATATATAAGCTGTACAAAGGGTCACACACAGCAATGTTGATAATACTGTAGCATCCACATTCTTTTATATTTTTATATTTAACTCTATTATTTTAATTTTTTATATCTCCTTCTAAATTCTGTTGTCTGGTTATCTTGCACTTTCAATTCTTTTCAGTGTTAATCATGTTTATTCATCTCTCTCTCTTGTAGAGAAATTTTCATTATATATATATATATATATATATATATATATATATATATATATATATATATATCTTTGTATCTTTCATTATAAGGCAGAAACAAAAGTTTACCAATAACTCCAATATTATCCTCGTAGCTACAGTAGCCTGGTAGTCAAGGTAACAGACTCAAGACCGGCGTGTCATGGATTCGAGCCTAGTACCACTGAAGACCCGCCGTGTAGGGGGGCGATGCACGTTAAATCTGTCTATGTTCAAACTTCCTCCTGTTGGAGTGATGTGGAAGTTAGGAGAGGGGGTAGCATCTCAAATGCTGTCCTCTCGTTACTTGATCATGGTTCAAAATTACAAGGTCCGTCACCAAAAACCCTCATGCAGCTTAATAGTGCGACGATCCACACACTTCAAATTGCACCACAGAATTACTTTAAATGCATTAAAACATGCTGCCTGTTCTGCTTCCTTCCCCTTTATCACAAATGCTTTCTTTATTCGAATAATGGCGTATTTCATTTGAAAAAACAATCATTCATTACAATACAATGCCCTTGTTCCTGTATTATCGTTGTTTTTCTAAAATATCAATAAGACTACTCAATTTACATAAAATCTACAAACAAATTTGAAATCGGAATGAAAAAAAGCCACTAGAACCCATAAAAGTAGATAAGAAAGTGCGATAATTACAAAACGAAAAATTAAGTCAAACTAAAAAATTGGGCAAAAATTGTGTTCAGGACTTTTTGCCACCACTGTAGAAGGGCTAATGCCCGGGAGATTAGTTGAGGCTCAAAGTCCTTACGTGATATTAAAGTTAGGAGAGTAGGGTGCCAGCTCAAGTGTTCACCCTGTCACTTCACCGAGTGTCTAAATTACGAATTTCGTCACCGATATCCCTTTCGTAGCTTCAGAGTGTGGCGTTAGTGAAAATCTCCAATCCAATCAATAACTAATGAAAGAAATTCAAGATTTTATGACCTTAACCGCACAAAAATGTTCATTATGTGCGATATTCTTTTTTCTGTGATTTCTAACTCTTTAAAAAGTTTCATTAATGATTTTTAAGCCTATTTTAGTACCCTTTTATAAGCTTCACTTGTATGTAGCGTAATCTTTGAATTTAATTTTTACCCGCTTTAAAAGGTCAGATTAATTCGAAATTTTTTGCTCACTTGTCCAGGACAGATGACAATACAATACTTTAATAATTTTGTTCCATTGTCCTGATCAAGATCATCAGAGTATTAACGATTTCCCATCTTCAGATCTTATCGCGCATCTGGCGACTCATTTCAGATCCCATTTCCGAATTTGGTGACTAATTCCAGATTTGGCTAACTAAAAGATTAAGTTACAACTTAGTTCAATTAACTATAAAAGGGTGTTTTTTAGTTTTTTAAAACTATAATTTATTTTAAGCAAAATGCTTTGAATGAATAAAAATGTAATCAAACTAAAAGAACAGTGAAATTAATAAAATTGTCATGTTAATTCTTTGTTTGAATAACTTGAAATTTTTGAACATTTTTGTTGTGTGAATAAGATTTTTTACCTATTGAACTTCTGGAATTTCTTACCCTGATAATGTGACAGGGAAAATCTAAAGATACAAGGTGTGGCAATTAAACTCCCGGACCAGTCCCGGTTTATCCATTGGGTGCCCGCCCCAAGCGTTACGAACCCTGCCAAGAGCCTTCCTCGCCCCAAGAGCTACGCGATCTTTCGGGCACTCAGGGGGCCCGGAAGGGCTTGTAAAGGTCTGGATAAGCTGGGCTTCATAAGGTTTTCTGGTAATAAATTTCGATCCGCCAGTGCCAAGGGGGCTTGTAGATCTTCTGCGCCCAGAGCTCAAAATTAGTTTAAATCGGCATTGTCTCCGACTGCGCATGCCCTATCCAAGGGGTGGCCAACCTTTTTAGAAATAATGCCACTTTCAGATAAAAAATAATTAAGCGTGCCACTTCCAACTTTTTGCCGTTAAATCTGTCGAAAGCTCAAACGTCCTCCCGTTGGTGTAGTGTGGTAGTTAGGTGAAGGGGTGCCAGCTCAGGTGTCGTCCGTGTCACTTGACCATGGTTCAAAATTACGTGGTCCTTCGCCAAAAGGCTTCGTGTAGCTGAACAGTGCGACGTTAATATTCACTCACTCCAACCTTTTGAACAAATGAAAAAGTGACAAAATTTTTACTTATAGGCTTATTCTGTGTGTGTAACTTTTACACAAAAAGGGCACATTTTTAAACCACAAGTCTAAGTAGTGGAAATTTAAAAACAACATAATAAATGAGACCAAGTGATTGAGTGAATATTAACATCACGCTGCTCAGCTACACGAGGGCTTTTGGTGAAGCGAGCCTCGTAATTTTGAACCAAGGTCAAGGGACGAGGATGACACCTGAGCTGGCTCCCCTCTCCTAACAACCACAACACACCAACGGGAGGACGTTTGACAGATTTAACGTGCATCTCTTCCCCACACGGCGGTTCTTTAGTGGTACTGGGCTTGAACTCATGACATGCTACCTACAATCTGATACCTTGACCACTAGGCTACAGCGGCCACGTGAATGAGATCAAAGTCTAAACTTTAATTTTATGGTTAATCAGTTCAGATAATTTTGAGTGATACTTTGATTTTGTTTTGTTCACAAACTTATGTTGATTCTAATCTACAACAATATCTGACAGAGTCAAATCGTGTAAATTTAAAAAAGTGTAAGTAAAGTGTTAGCATAAATTTCCCAAAATTAAATAGAATTCCTTACATTTGCTTTTCAGTGTTGTATGGTGCTGTATACAATAATTTTGATTTCAGCTGGGTAACAACATTTTGCAGAGAAATTAAAAATGATTTGTGAAAAGATCTGCATTTTTCTTATCATCTTGAAAATTATCAAACCTAGCACTGAAGGAATTGTGCAAAAATGGATATTAAACTTTTAAATCTATCACAGCTCGGATCACTATTAACTTTTGTAGATAGTTCCTCCATTAATGAGAAACATGCTGATTTTTCCCCTCCAAAATCATGACAAAAAAAAAGCAAAGTTGTCACAAAAGAAGATATTTGACGAACTAAGGTAGGAAAAATCTTTTCTCTGTAATCTTAAATTTAAATTATTTTAATGTCCCTTATATCGATAAGAAAAGATATATCACATTGCCTGTCTTCATTCTAGAATAGTAAGTACTCACTGGGATGAGAGTCCAGTGTTTCTAGATATTTAAATATACAGTGGCTCCCAAAATTGAGAGTACACTTAATTCTGAATTCACCATCGGATCACCAGGTGTAGAAATTAATGCGCTATGTTAACGCACTTTTGTACATTCAAAATGCATACATTACACTTCCAAATAACATTAAATGTAGGATATGGAAATTGAAACAAAAATATGAAGGTTCGAAAGAAAAACTACACTATATTTTAATGTCACAAAATTGAGGGTACACTTCTTTAATCACTATGCAAAACTACCAGTAATTTTTAAATAGAAATTTGATAATAGATCTATGATAAAGAAAGGCTATTTGATAACAAATTTGTGTTTGTAATTTGATGTCTTGATTAAAATGGAGAATCGGAATGAAACGACGATCGAAGAGAGAAAACTTGTTATTAAACTGTCAAATGAAGATAAATCCCTGCGGAGTATTGCTAAAGTAGTGACGAAGTGTTAACTGCATCCAAAAAATCCTGCAAAAAATTTTAAAAGACTGGTATGCTGGCAAATACAGAAGAAAGAGGGAGAAAGAAAATTATGAACTCTATAACCGAGCGAAGAGTTATACATCAAGTGAAGATTGATCCTAAAATTAGTGCTCCTAAAATTGCAGCCAGTACCTCTAATACCTTAGGTCGATCTGTTTCTGCAGAAACGGTACGAAGAGTCGTAAGAAAGGCTGGCTATAATGGTAGAGTAGCTCGAAAAAAGCCCTTAATTGGTAAGAGGAATAGAGTCAAGCGATTGAAATTCGCTAAAGAACACATTTTAAAGCCTCAACAGTTTTGGAACGAAGTCATTTTTAGTGAAGAGATTAAGTTCAACATCTTCGTCAGTGGCGGTCGTCGTATGGTGTGGCGTAAGCCAAATACCTCACACCACTCAAAACACACAATTCCTACTGTGAAGCACGGAGGTGGGTCGGTGATGGCTTGGGGGGGGGGAAGTAAGTATTCATTGATGTAATCATGCACAAGATGGATTATCTTAATATACTGCAAAATAATAAGTGCTGATAAATTGGGACTGGGGTTGAATTTCATATTCCAACAAGACAATGACCCTAAGCACACTGCGTTTGTTGTAAAAGAATGGCTGCTTTATCATTGTCGGAATCAACTTAATACACCTCCACAGTCTCCCGACTTAAATGTTATCGAGAATCTGTGGTCCCACCTTGAGAGAGCTGTGCAAAAACATCAAATTACAAGCAAGGAACAATTGAAATCGGTATTGCAAGAAGAATGGCTGAATATTGCTCCCGAGACCACTAGACATCTTGTGGAATCGATGCCTCGGCGATTGGAAGCTGTTATATCAGCAAAAGGTTATGCTACTAAATATTAACTCTTTATTATTCATGATTTATGCAAGAAAATAGATGCATGTACTCTCAATTTTGTGGCTATTAATTTATGTTAATTTTCTTTATAAGTTTTTTTAAATATGTGTTTAAACTATCAAATATTTTGTTTTATCATTCAAAATAATGAATTATGATCTAATAAACGCATCTATGCTTAAAGGTTTTAATTATTTACCTCATTTAATATAATATTTTCATTCTAAGCAATGATTCCCGTTTTAAAAGTAGGTGTACCCTCAATTTTGGGAGTAACTGTATATATATACTTCCTCAAATTCCAAAATCTCGCTAGTGAAAAAAAGCTTTGGAAGGCCAACTCGCACGCGATAAATTTTTACTGAATCTCAATTAAGTGTATCGCATTTCAATAAAATTGTAAAAAAATTGTTATTTATTATGATTTTTTCAAATTTTTTAAAAATATTTATCAAGTCTTCGCATGCCACTGTTACAACTCCGCCGTGCCACGGGTTGGCTATCTCTGCCCTAGCCAATTAGGCTTGGTGTGAAAGGGTGGGAATAGAATATATTTGATCTTGATCCTTCTTGTTCTGGTGTGTGGCACGTTTTATTCCCCCTATCCCTCTATCTAGTTCAGTTTGTTTTCCAACTCCTCGTTTGTGTGAGTAAAACGTTTTGTGTCAAAGTGCCGCGATCATGCTAAACTTAAACATCAAGATGCGTATAAATTTGAAATTCCTTGTGAAATTAAAAAGAAACAGCCTCCAACTGAATGTTTTAAATTCAGTGGCATAATGGTGAACATTTGGGCCCCCTGCAAAGTCAGGGTTTTTTTTTTACTTAACAATTGTTGATACCATGAAAAGTGTAAAAATATGAAGTAGTTTTAAATTTTTGTTATTGTTTTTTTTTAATGCAAAAAATTTAGAATTTGAAGTCGTGCTTGTGCATTTGCATGTGCGGGCAACTAAATCAATTACCATATAACCTTATATTCAGGCGTATTAAGTGCCTCTTTAATAGAAAAAATAATATTAAAATTTACGGGTGCGCATTATATGCGATTATAAAAACGATAGCTTTAAAAATAAAGATATAATGGGGGCGTAAAAAAATTAGATTTTCTTACATGCACCTAAATACTGTTAATTTAAATTGAATGACATATACCTCCTGAACTTTCATTATTGGCATTTCATTATCATCAATTCATCATATTCGTCTACCGTTATATCTTCACGCACATTATCGAATTCATTTTTTCACCGTTACTGTTACCTTGGTCTATAAATAAACGATCATCTTCCTTTCCATCTAGATCAGCGATACTCAACCTGCGGCCCGTGGGTCACAAGTGGCCCACCAGGCTTTTCTAAGTGGCCCTGTCAGGGCCCTTTGCACAGAAAAATTCAATTATTTTTCCTCAGATAATCTCTTTTCTCTTTTAGTATGATGGCTTCTAATTTTTCTAAATTTGGCTGCTATAGGATCCGTACTATTACTTTTATCAACCATTACTACAATTTAAAATTAACTTTAGATCTAAAAAGAATTATTTGTTTTAGTAAAATAAAAAAAAACTATTTGAATAAATTTGAAACAAAAATGCGCAAGCAAATCTGAACTAATTTTAAACAAATAATACTGATTTCAGTCTGAAATTCAGGAAAACTTTTTGCTATTATCTCATGCTCTTGATAAATTAGGGTTTGAAATAAAAATAAAGGGAGCTTTGTCGAAGAAAAAGTCTTATTATATATATCAAAGTACATGTGGGGCAGTAGAATGTTAACAAAAGGCTTAGTGTCATAGAGGATAGAAAATCGAAACTACCCCCAAACTCGGTAAAAAATGTATAACACCGATTTGTGTGTGTGTTTGATAGGAAGTTGAATATAGGATAAAAATATAAAATCCAAAAATGAGAGAGAGTTGTAATATTTTGAGCAATTTTCTACATTTCAAATGTTTTTTATCTTTAACCCCCATTCCCACTCCCCCATTAATCTTCATGTTGCGACCTGCGCGCGTGGAATCGTTCTCACATGTTTATGGCCCGGCGGATCCCTTAATCTGTGGTTTGTATTACATTTTTTAAAGGATTTTTTTATGTCAGATTTACTTTTATTTCTTGCTTTAATTATCCACTCACATATTAGTTCTAGAGATAATTATTAATTCTAGAGATATTAATTCAAAAGATAAGAGCATCATGTGTACATTTTAGTGTCTTCCTAAAAAAGAGGTGCGCATTATACGGCGAATATACCTACATCTTAAAAAATGCAGTTTGAAAGTATAGGTGTGCTTACAATATATACACTGTGGAATATACAGTATATAGCAGGGGTACTTATAACCTTTTTTTGGCCGCATACATATGTTAGCTATTTCACGCGGGCTGCAACATGAGGCTTAATGGGAGGGGGGGGGGAGATAAATGCTTTAAGACCAAGATAACATAGAAAATTTAAAATGTGGAAATTGATCAAAATATTAAAACTCCTATGTTGCTTTTTTAATTATTATTTTTTTTTATTTTTGTCACTGAATTATTCTAAATTGAAAGTATTTAAGAATCACTCTTTCACAATTTCTACATCAGTAAACGGTTTCATATGATTACCAACGATATAACAAATTTTATAGGGGGACTTTGTTATCGCTGTGACGTTACCACAGACAAAACACTTTTTTGCTGTTCTAAAGATTCTTCAAAAAAGCCTATTTAACATCTCTTGAAAGAGATCTTCGAGGAAAAGTGCCACTGAACGATTTTTTCTTGGTATTTTTTAAATATATTTCGTGACAAATAAAATAATTACTGAACCATGCTAGTTTTTCATTACAAATTAGTCAACTCTTGAAACAATCTATTTTCTACGAATATTTTTCGCTTGCAAGATATGAAAGCTAGTTAAAAATTGGTTCCACTCATAAAATGGTCGCTACTTTACTGTTGTTTATATCACTAATCAGAAAAAAAAATATCAATTCTCCCTCATACGACGTTGACAGCAAAAAGCAAAAAATTTATATCTTTAATTTTTTAACACGCTTTTATAACTTTCACTTGTATGTAATGGAATCTTGAAACTCGATTTTTACCCACTTTAAAAGGTCAGATTAATTCGAAATTTTGCACACTTGCCAAGGACTGATGACAATACATAATTTTGTTCCATTGTCCTGATCAGGACAACAGGAATAAGGATTTTCAGATTTGGCGACTAATTCCATACACCACTTCCAAATTTGGCGACTAATTCTATACACCACTTCCAGATTTGGCGACTTATTGCATGTACCATTTTCAGATTTGGCGACTAATTCCATATACCATTTCCAGATTTGGTGACTAATTCCAGATTTAGCGACTAAAAGATTAAGGTGGAACCCTATGAAAAGAATACACCTGCGATTAATAGAAATAAAACAAAAAAAATTCTCTTTATGTAAGGAAGAGTAGGTTAGGTGCTTCAGGTATTTCTTACCATAATATAAACAATTGTCTAGTTTTTCTAAAAATGGAAATAAAAAAAAGGCTCAAGCATGTGGGAAAAAAAACAATTTATGTTCTAACTGCTAAATATTTTTTTATTTTTATAAAGCAACACATGCTTAGAAGTGATGATATGAATTAGCATTATAGCAATACGTTTAAAAGATGATTATATGATTGACACTTATATTTCTTCTTAAAACACTTTTATTAGTTTGACCTGCATCTATAGAGACGGAATCTTTGAAATATAACGATACGGGACTGATCCGAGGCCCCGTAAACGGAGAGAATATACACCCTTCTCACCCATTAATTAATATCCATTGAAGAGCAAGACTAATTCCAGCAGCTACGTAATTCCCCCCCCCCCTTGGCTCCAAATATCAAATTCAAGGATAAATTCAACAATGAGTAAATGATAGTTTGAAAAACTAAAATAACACGCTTTCAATGTAAATCGAACAAAAAATGAAAAATAAATTATTATAGTTTTAAAAAAACTAAAAAACACGCTTTTATAGTGAATCGAACTAAAAAGTAAAAAAATAATTCTTAGTATAAGAATAAAAGAATGAACGAGAAAATTAATGTCATTGGAGGTAAAAACGCGTGGGGTGCTCTATAAATATATCAATTGTTATAGCTTCTAACTTCTATTCCGAAATGCTGAGTTAGTGTAAAAATGTAGTACAAAGCACCCCACGCTTTTACCCCAATGGCATTAATTTTCTCGTTAATCATTTTATTCTTATACTAAGAATTATTTTTTTACTTTTAAGTTCGATTGACTGTAAAAGCGTGTTTTTTTAGTTTTTTTTACACTACAATTTTTTTAGCAAAGAATTTCCATCAAATTTTCATAAATAAATGAATTTCTCAGAGCAATGGGCCATGACCGGACCACTTAAAAAGGCCCGGTGAGTGGCATGTGGGCCGCGGTCGGCAGGTTGAATATCGCTGGTATATAGTAATATCGAAACCACAACTTATCCCGTATATATATATATATATATTTCAGTATTTTTCTTTATAAGAAAGATAACACTTATATTTGACAGTACGTATCTGCTGTGCCGGTTTATCCATTGGGCGCTTGGGGCGGGCAATTAGGGGCCCGGTACCTGGAAGGGTCCATAAGCGTCCCGATAATTTGGACTTAACCAGATTTTCTGGTTATAAATTTCGATCCTCCAGTGCTAAGGGGGCCGGTAGATCTTCTGCGCTCAGAGCCCGAAATGAACTTAAATTGGCACTGCGTATCTATATAACATATTTTATGTTTTAGCAATCTCTGTTATCTAATTATAATATTTATAACGATCTATATGCTTTCTTAGATAAGAATCCAAAGGAAAACTAGAAGAAAGAAGATAATAGGTATTACAATATATTAAATCACAGTTATATTATTTTTTATTCCGGTTTCGTACTAAAACTAATACTCTCTTTTTATCATTTCTAAGCAAAATAATAATAAAATGATGGACATCGCTGTTTATATGCTACTAGCTGTTACCCGCCCGCTTCGCTGGGTATTTCATGATGTTTTTTAAATTTTTACTGCTTATATATATTTATAAATTATTGATATCTAGGTCCTAGCATTAAGAATTCGATTGAATTGAAAAATATACTTATACCTGTAACTGTCACCTGTTGATAAAAAAAAAAGGGCAGTACTCATCTAATTTGTATTTTCTAAAAATCTCTAAAATTGAAGCATAGAATGATGTTTGCTCTTTCGTAACTCAAAAACCAAGTGGATTCCCGCAAAACCAATTTTCGGTTAATCTCTACTCCGTAAATTGAACATGCAAGCCAAATTTCAAGTCTAAATCTAACAGAAAAAAACAAAAGTTTTACTATCAATATCCCCGTAATCCCGTTGAGAGCCGTTTTCCAAAATAACCGCTCTTAGCGGATTTCAATTCAACAAAAGAAAAATGCAAACCAAATTTCATTATTATAGTCCTTGTAGCTCGAAAAAAGTAATTTTTTTGTCAATACGTCCCAGTAACCCCCTGCAACCCCCCAGAACTTGATTTGCTTAAAATTTATTCTTAGTGGATCCCTATTCAACAAAAGAAACATGCTTAACAAATTTAGAGTATAAGGGTCTAACAATTAAAATCAGGACTTTTTTTCTGTAACTCCTCTTGACCCCTCGCAAACATCTTTAGGGTCAATTTTCATTTTACTCTTTGTTAGAGGAACTCTATTTCATGAAAGGAACATGCCTACCAATTTTCAAGCAGGATGATCAAGTAGTTTAAAAATGGAAATATTTATCGATTACGCCTCTTAATCTCCCGAAATTAAACTTGGTAGTTGATATTCGCGAAACCCATTTTGTAGCGGTTTTCTACTTTACGAAAGGAATCTGCTTATGAAATTTCAAGACTGTACGTCTAACAGTTTAAAAATGGGGATAATTGTCTATAACGCCACTTGAGCCCCCGCAACGCCACTTCTGGGTCTGTTTTCACAAAACCCATTTTGTAGGGGAATTGCACTCTATGAAAGGAATCTGCTTAGCAAAATTTGAAGACTGTACGTCCAATTAATTAAAAATGCAAAAAAATTATCAATAACGCCCCTTGAACCCCCGCAACACCACCTAGGGGTCGATTTTCACAAAGCACATTTTGCAGTGTATTTCTATCCTATGAGAGGAATCTGCTAACCAAATTTCAAGACTGTGAGTCTAACAGTTTAAAAAAGAAATAATTATTTATATCTGCCTTTAACCCCCCGCAACACCCCTTGGGGGCCAATTTTCTCCAAACCCGTTTTGTAGCAGATATTTACTTCATGAAAGAAACATTCCTACCAATTTTCAAGCAGGTAGGTCAAATAGTTTAAAAACGAAAATATTTATCTCTTACGCCACTTATTCCCCTGCAACGCCACTTAGAGGTCTGTTTTCCCAAAACCTTCTTATAGCTGATCTCTACTCTATGAAAGAAATCTCTTTATCAAATATAAAGACTGTGTGCGTCTAATAGTTTAAAAATGGAAATAATTATCTATAACGCCCCTTAAGTCCCCTCAACGCCACTTGGGGGCAATTTTCACGAAACCCATTTTTAGCGTATCTCTACCCTATGAGAGGAATCTGCTTACTAAGTTTCAAGACTGTACGTCTAATAACTTAAAAATAGGAATTTATAACGCCCCTTAAAACCCCCGCCCCCGCAACACCCCTTGGGGGTCAATTTTCCCAAAACCTATTTTGTAGCGGATATTTACTCGAGGAAAGAAACTTACCTACCAATTTTCAAGCAGGTAGGTGAAGTAGTTTAAAAACGGATATATTTATCTATTACGCCCCTTAATCCCCCGCAACGCCACTTAGAAGTCTGTTTTCACAAAACCCGTTTTGTAACTGATCATTATTCTACGAAAGGAATCTATATATCAAATTTAAAGACAGTGCGTCAAATAGTTTAAAAATGGAAATAATTATCTATAACGCCCCCTAAGCCCCTGCAACACCACTTGGGGGTCGATTTTCAGCAAACTCATTTTGTAGCGGATCTCTACTCTCTGAAAGGAATCCGCTTACCCAATTTCAAGATTGTACATCAAGTAGTTTAAACATGGAAACAATTATTATTAAAGCCCTTAACCCTCCCGTAACGCCCCTTGCGTTTCGAATTTCGTAAAATCCGTTCTTAGCTGATCTCTACTCTATCAAAGGAACATGTCAACCAAATTTCAAGTCTGTAGGTTGAATAGTTCCAGAGTTTTCGTGATTAGTCAGTCAGTCAGTGAGTGAGTCGCTTTTCTCCTTAATATATATAGACTAGCCGTTACCCTCCCGCTTCGCTGGGTATTTCATGATGTTTTATAAATATATCTGTTTATATTCTGACAGACAGACAAAAATTTTAAAAATTGTTTTTTTGTTATGAGTACCGTATATACTTTTAGTGCAATAAGTAAAAAGCTGCTAATTTGAAATTACAAACAGACACTTCAATTTTATTTATTTGTATAGATATAGATTGGGATTATAATAACTATTGTTTAAATGTGACTAAAAATGTAAATAAAAAAAAAAGAAGAAAAGATTAAAACTAACCGTAAAACTTATCAATTTTTTGTTTCTTGCATTGCTTTTTACTCATGAAGCCTTGATTTATTATTTTTAAAAGTGCATCCGAAACAACCGATGCTCTACTTAACTGAAAAGTGAGATAACTATCATAAAAAAAATTGTGGCACGTGTCAGCGTATTATCATGTGCGCGTAACACTGTTATGTCTCATGAAGAGCATCGGTCGCCAGTAACCAAAACAAAGACTTCATTAGCTCAGCTTGGCGTTCAATTTGGCGTTCATCTTGGCATTCAGTTTCACTTTCACCCGTATAGTTTACGTTCCCGTAAGAATACGGGAATAAAATATAGCCTATGTTACTCCCCGTTAATGTAGCTTTCCATTAGTGAAAGAATTTTTAAAATCGCACCAGCCGTTTCCGAGATTAGCCGGAACAAACAGACAGAAAGACAGACAGACAGACAAAAATTTTAAAAATTGGTTTTTTGTTATGAGTACCGTATATACTTTTAGTGCATTAAGTAAAAAGCTGCTAATTTGAAATTACAAACAGACACTTCAATTTTATTTATTTGTATAGATAACTTGATGTCATAACCGTAATGTTATTAGCTTTTATTATTATGGAATAAAATATTTAAAAAAGTGAAACTATCAACTTCTTACAGTAAAGAATTTAAAATAGAAACTAAAGTTTATATATATCGCATTCGTCTAAATTCCTCAGTTTCACTTCTTGTAATAGTTCATTTAATACCTTATTGAAAAAAAATGAAATATGTGTCATCATGCATCTGCAGATTCAATAAATTCCGTTTAATTTCCCATGACCTTAAAATCATGTCAGGAATGTGAAAATCTAATTATCAATTTATAGCGATAATTCATTCAGACGATTGATTCCTTCTTCTTTAAGAATGCAGAAAATTTTAAGAAAGAAGATAAGATACAAAAACAACATCGACAGTTTACTCTTCAACTCTCGTTAAAACTATGTCACGCAACTAAAGCAGTAAAAACGGGATATTATTTACTGTAAGATATTTATAGCTGTTCTCTCGACACGATTTATAACGGGAACTTCGATAAACGCAGACATTTTAAACATCAGCTTTGAAAGAACTTTCAGTATATATGAAATCATCCCTAAAATATTTACAAATATTAGTTTAAAGCAAATATTATAAAGTAATAAATTCTATAACGCATTATGAAAATAGCAGTCCAGTTCAGAGTCTCACACTCTTATTTTTTTCTTTAAATTTAGTACAGATAATTTTTTTTAACAATAAGAATAGGTAATTTGTATCACACACATAATAGAATTTTCTTTGTTTCAGACACCAAAAAAAATTTTCGCCAAATTTTTTCGGCAGGATGAATTTTTTTCAACCAAATTTAAAGAATTCTAGAAGATTCTCCCTCTATATTTTTAACCTATATTAAAAACTGATGCATCAATAAAAAATAAAAATAACGATAGATATAAGTATTTAATGTGTTCCAATGCAAGTCTAAAAAGTTGTTTAAGTAGTACTTTGTTATTTATATATATAATGCATACAAAAACTTTAAATTGAGTATTTAAGAGAAGAGACTTCTGTCTTGCTCAAAAAAGAAAAGTGTAGTACAGATACTTTTGATTTTTAACAAAATTCATCACTCTAGCCTCCATGGGAAATAATTTAATAAGAATATATTTGTGATATTACACTAACAGAGATTTTTTAATATTACTTTATAAAATTAGAAGAATTAGAAAACTTTATAAAAATTTATTTTAGTAAAATAAAACTTGTTACACTTTAGTTACTATGCGTAAATTACATTCTATTTACCCCTTAACGCATTTGCCCGCTTCCGACACGGGTGAAAGTTACCGGCAATTTGCACATACCCGTATCTCACACGGGCAATCTTGTATCTCGGGATTTTTTATTTTTAATGCCATCTGAGATCCATTCTAGTAAAAATAGAAAGGCTAGATAATATTTAAATTCTATATACTATTTCAACTATCGTAAAATCCGGCGTATAACGCGCACTTTGAACACAAAAAATGTGATCGAAGTTTACGGGTGCTCTTTATACGCCGGGTATAAAAGTGATAACTTCAAAAATAATAATAATAATAATAAAAAGATGAAAAAAAAAATATTTGACTTCGACACAAATCGGAATACTGTTTATTTAAAATAAATAACATACCTAATGAACTTAAAGGGCTGTAGTTCTAGAAGTATACTATTTTTTCAAAAGCCTGAGATAATACCTCGAATAAATTACTTCAAACATAAGAACATTTCACACATACATTTGAGGCTCTTTCGTGCGCGTTTTACGGTGAATATATCTAAAAACTAAAAAATGGAGCCTGAAAGTATAGGTGCGCGTTATACGCCAGATTTTACGGTATATAAACTATACATAATGTACTAAACTATACCTAACTATTCATTTTCTGTTTAAAAAACACCAAAACATTTTTTTTTACGTTTTTCCGGGGGGGAAAACTCGCATTTTAAGGGATTAAAAGTCATTTCTGAATTGAAATATTCTAGGTGAAGTAAAGGCAATTTTAAATTCAAAAAGTTCAAGTATTTTAATTTAGAATTTCAATTAAAAAATTTGTTTGTGGAATTATATATTTTAAGAGGTACTCTTTAAAGTGCACAGTTGTTCAATGCTTTGAATTTCATGGAGTACATGGCTTTGAATAAGTACATTATTTTATACAAGAGTTAATGCATTTTAAATTGCTTATCCTTCGTCAACCTTTTAAACGATGCTGGAGTATCAAAAGTAGACGTGTTGGCAAATCGACTTTAATTGTGTCAAGGCTGTAATAAAAAGCAAGTAGCAACAAGAGCACTGTAGAATGGTGTAATGACACGTGCGATAGCTTTTTTGTTAATATCAAATTGGTGGGATTTGCATGCATGTCAGGATGTATCTAAATTTGTCAGAATACGTGTGTGTATCTAGCCCTAGAAATATTTATTGGACACTAGATTGGGAGGCTGTTAATTTTTATAATGGGAATTAAATGCACGTGCATCTTCCATTTCTGATGTATTTCGTTAAATACTTGAAAAAATAAAATGAACAAAATGGAAATAATTAATTACTATTTTAATTGCACAAGAATACTTTTATGCTTAGGATAAAGTTTTAACTGGTTATTTGATAACAACCTTTTAAAAATTAAATTTTAATCAATTGATGCTTAAAATGCCTTGCAATAAAAAAAATTCTGAAGTAAAGAGTTAATAAAATGCAAAATTTAATAGCATTATTTTATCATTGATCGAAAAATATATGTATTTTCTAACGTTGATTCGATTGCAGAAATGTATATTGAGTTGTAATATATTTATAGATAAGAACTTTTTCATTAATGAAAAAAAAATTTCAAAAGAGCTTATAGAGAGTAGTTTAAAAACTTCTTTGTGCATAAATAACTTCGCACACAACTATTAATTTTCGCATACAATTATTACGAATATTTTCAATTTGTTTCAATAAGTGGTGAAAGGTATTGTTGAAGATATTCTTTTCTTAAATTTTAGAATGTATTTTAGAAAACTCTATTCTTTCTTATATCATATTTAAATTATATCATTCTACTTTATTCTGATGCCAAACTGTTTTCCTATAACAACTGATGCTAAAACCATTCATTTTTGACGACATTATTTAAAGGAAATTCTATGATTTATTATAAAAATCTTTCATTTCCTGAACAAGACTTTTAATATTAGAGGCAAATAAAACGCATCATCTACTCTTTATACTCCTTCTTAATATTTGCTTAAAGATTTAAAAACTATAAAGTAAAATTCTTAAGATATTAAAATGCTTGGTAACAATTTTAAAACTTTTCAATTTGAGGGATGCAAATCGATAAAAAATTCCGGTATTTTTTTCTTTCATGTGTGTGTGTGTGTGATACCCAAAACTATCTGATTCCCGAATTTCTTGACGAGGTATTGCTTCACTGAATATGTCTTGTGATTAGGCCTGTCATCATGTTGACCAAATAATTCGGTATGGTGGTGTCGAAGACTGGTCTCCACTTTCGCTTGCTCTGACTCCCCTGAACTTTTTCGTATGGGGATACCTGAAATAGTAGGTGTATGCGACCTCTCCAGAAACATTGCAGGACCTTAAAGGACACATTACGGCCTCCTGTGCAAAGTACCACGCTTTATGCTCCAACGTGAGCAACTTGACATTCGAACGAGGATTCAAATGTGCATTGCAGCTGACGGTGAAAAGTTTCAACTTCTCAAATAAAGTTATATATATATATATATATATATATATATATATATATTCTTTATAAGGTTGTTTTTCTCACGTCACACTGTAGGACAGCGGTTCTTAAACTTTCGATCAACAACCCCTTTATGCATCAGCGTTACATCGTGGACCCCCAAGATTTTGAACATCCCTTTCCGACCTAATATTCTTGATCAAAATACAAGTTCTAGTAAATTTTTTCATTGGAGACTATTTAGTTATCTAGTCTAGTATGGAACACATCTTTAAATTTTTCCACAAGGCCTTTCAGAGTCTGTAAAAGACGAAATTCTCTACGTTACACTAGAAAGGACCCCCTACAGTAGCGCTGCAGGCTCCCAGGGATCCACGGATCACAGTTAAAGAACCGCTGGCGTTGGAAATCAGGAAAAAACAAATGCGTGGTTTAACCGCTCTATTCTTTGCATTAATGTCCACAAGGTGCCTCTTCGCACTAAATCGATAATGCTTTACAACTTTGTAATTTTTTTTCCTGTCTCGTTCCATTTTCGAGATAAGAATGCTAACTCCCCAGTTTGCCACCAGGTGGCGCAGTTGGTGGTAGTATTCAATAGCGCATGGCTACTTTACTATACCTAGGCACCCATTTTATGAAAACAGTAGCAGCCATTCCGAAGTTAAGAGTGTGACAATGGACTTAAGTGGGCATACTGTTAAGCTATAGTTTGCATACTTTAAATTATAAGGGTATGATCATGACTAAGTATTTTAATATATACTCTGTCACAAAAAAAATATATATGCACCCAGAAGAAATTGAGCTACTATTACGAAACTTGGTAGGAATGTAGTTTGTTGAGAGATATGCAAATGATTAAAATTTCGACGCCAGAGAGACAAGGGTAAGTGCGCTATGCGCATATAAGATGTGCAGCTGGGAGAATTTAAAAACATGATTGCTCGAGCCATAGGGTTATTGAAACAAGTCTGTCATCGTGCCTGGAGATGCGTCGGAGACGTAACCGGCGACAGTACGAACAATTGATGGACTTTGAGATAGGGCGTGTAATAGGCCTCAGAAAAGCAGATTGGTCGAGCAGGCATATCGACCTCCACCTCAGTCGGAGCGATATGGTAGTTGCTCGCTGTTGGCAACAATGGATCACCGAAAAGATATTCTAACTTAGCGGAGGGTCAGGGCGTCCCAGGAATACAAATACACGCGATCAATCGCACAATCATAAGAGTGGCCACTCACCAACAATGTCGCTAGAATCGATTGGAAGTCATTTACCAATTTTTCAAACACTCCGTAGTATGAAAGGAAACCAGAGACTGGCGGGCTCACACAAGTAAAGGAGCCGACAAGCATTAAGACTACTACTACTGACCCCATATCACAGAAAGTGTCGAATGGAATTTTTCCGACCTCGAGCAAGCTGGAGAGTGACCGACTGGAGGCATATGATCTTCAGCGATGAATCCTGATTCAGTCTCAATACTGATGGCTAGTGCATATGCGTGTGGAAGATGCAGGCTACTGGTCCCATTCAGTATTTGTTGTTGAGAGGCATACGCTAATTATACAAGGTGTGACAGGGTGGAGAGAGATTTCTTGGGGCACCCAATCATCTCAAGTCGTCCGTCAGAGCACGTGCTGTTCAGAAGAGATCTCCAACACCTCTTACTCCTATTGATTTATGGACAGCCCTGCAGGATTCATGGTGTCAGTTATCTCCATCACTACTTCAGACATTAATCGAATCCATGCCACGTCGGATTGCGGCACTTCTGAGTGCTCGTGGGGGCTCTACATAATATTAGGCAGGTATACCAGTTTTTTTGGCTCTTCAGTGTATATCTGTTATTTTTGTGGCAAGTGTTCTTTATTCATATTGTTACTTTGAAATGTTTTCTATATTAATGAAATGTCTTTTACATATGGTAACAATAATAATAAACAAAGAGTAAGTGAGGAAATAAACTATTGTAATAGAGATATTACTATTGACTAAGAACGCATACGAGGGTAAATCTGAAATTTTTGAGATACGCGTAGACGAGAAGTTACAAAACAAAATTAACGGTTTAATTTGAAAATACTGTGAGCGACTTCTATTTGAGGTCGCTCCTTCACCATCCTGCCTTTCTAAGGGTGTGGGGGAAACCAAGCATCATCAGAAACTTCCATAATAATAATTAGTTTATTACTATTCAAGCACACTAATCAACCACAAGTGAAACTACAAGAAGAGATTCTAGGAGTGATATAAAGAAATCAATCTACACTAAGTAAACAAGCGCAAATAATCTGTTTAATTTAATCTAATACAATCTATCTTAGATTATTAATTCTCAAACCACAAATTTATTATAGGGACAAACTCCGTCCTTAACTCGTGATAATGAATTATATCTCACCTACGTATCGCCGCAACAATTCCTCTGCTCCTTCTATCTTACATTTACAAAACCTTTTTTGACTTCATATAGTCAACCTAATCTACATATCAATGTTTCTTCTTGAGGGATGGCTGTGAATTAACGCGAAAGCTAGCCCTAATGTTTCCCCAAGAGGATTAATCAGAAGGTCGCGTATAGATCCGTCACAATACAAAGTATTTTAACACAGCAGACGGTTTTTTACTGACTTACTTCAAGTTGTTTAGCGTAGAATAAATTCCAGACATAAGAGAAAACGAAGTTGACGTTAGAACATATCGTACTATGAATTTCTATGATTTTAAAGCTGGATTATATCAAGAAGAATGCGTTCAACGGCTGCAATTAGCATTTTGGGATGAATCTCCATGTTGTGCTACTGTATTCAGATGGTTTAAAGAATTTTGCAGTGATCATAATTCTCTTCAGGATGAAGAATACACAGAAAGGTCGCGGTCGGCAGTAATCCCGGATAATGTGTCTGCCATACGAAAAATGCTAATGGATGATAATCGCTGTACCTACCAAATGATACAGAAGGAACTTAACATTGGTTCTGCAGCCATATATAAAATTATTCATGTAGAATTACACATGGAAAGAGTAATTTGCTGCTCAGTTTTCCGTAATCTAACTGAGCACCAAAAAGAGAAGCTTGTCAGAATCAGTAAAAAAACCCATAAATTGCTAAATGATAGTGGCCACCGCTTCATTTCTAAAATTGTAACGGGCGATTAAACGCGCGTACATGCCGTTTTTTGACGTTCCAACACGTCAGCAAAGTACGGGTCTTTGAAGATGATCTCACACCAACAATGGTGAAAAGACAACGAGCAATGAAAAAACAATGCATGCCGTTTTCTTCAAAAGTACGTGATTGCTCAAAACCACGAAGTTGGAAAAACAGAAGACAGTAACAGCAAACTAGTATACCAATAAATGTCTTTCAGAAATTCTCCAAGAAGTTAATGTTAGGGGACTATTGCTTCACTATGATAATGCATCATCCCATACAGCGGGATTAACAGCTGAGTTTCTTAAACAAAAACAAATTGAAGTGATAGAGCATCCACCTTATTCTCTGGATCTAGCTATGTGTGACTTTTGGTTATTTTTTAATCTAAATAAATTATAGTTTTTAAAAAAACTGAAAAACACGCTTTTATACTGAATCGAACTAAATAGTAAAAAAAAATATTTCTTAATATAAGAATAAAATGATTAACGAGAAAATTAATGTCATTGGGAAAAAAGCATGGGGTGCTTTTTACAACATTTTTACACTAACTCAACATTTCGGAATAGAACTAGTAGGAAATTTATTCTTATATTAAAAATTATTTTTTTACTTTTTAGTTCGATGTTGTAAAAAGCGCATTTTTTAGTTTTTTTAAAACTATAATTTGTTTTTCATTATTTACGTCGATCTACAATAAAAGTGTGTTTTTTTAGATTTTTAAACTATCATTTATATATTCATTGTTGAATTTATTCTTTAGTTTGATACTTGGAGCCGGAATTATATACGTGGCTACTGGAATTAGTCTTTCTCTTCAAAGGATATTAATTAACGGGTCTGAAGGCCATTTAATCTTTTCGCTTACTATACGAGCTCGGATGTGTTCCGTATCGTTATATTTCAAAGATTCCGTCTCTATACATACTGGTCAAACTAATAACAGTGTGTTCAGAAGAAAAAGTTCGAATTATTAAAAAAAATTAATGTACCATGTTTTTATAACGGACTAAAAAGTATAAAGTTCCTCCTTTTCCTTTCTCCCCCCCCCCCGTCATTTTTATGCATTTTCATCAACTTTTGAGCTATGGTCCAAATTTCAGATCTGTAACTCATCGGAAAGTCATACAGTTTAATCACTTACAAAATTCCTTTTGGGCAGACATTCAAGAAAGCGAGTTAATAATAACAGGGTAATATCAAGTGTCAATCGTACCGTCCCCTTTTAAACGTATTGCTATAATGCTAATTCGTATCATCGCTTCTAAACGTATTGCTTTACAAAATAAAAAATATTTAGAAAATTTTAAAAAAAAAGAAGATAAATTTTTTTTCACATGCACCAAACTTTTTTTAATTTTCATTTTCAGAAAAATGTATATATTATGGTGAGAAATTGCTAACACATACCCACCCTCCACTTTTTCACAAAAAGAACACTTTTTGTTTGTTTTATTTGTAATAACCACAAGTGTATTTTACTCTTGCATATAATTAGCTTTAAATTAAAAACACTCGCTTTAGGGTTACAACTTATTCTTTTAGTCGCTAAATCTGGAATTATTCGCCAAATCTGGAAATGGTAAATGGAATTAGTCGCCAAGTCTGGAAGTGGTGTATGGAATTGTTGCCAAAGCTGATTATCGTTATTCCTGACGATCCTGATAAGGACAATGGAACAAAATTATGAAATTATTGTATTGCCATCGGTTTTTGACAAGTGTGCAAAACTTCGAATTAATCCGATCTTTTTAAAGAGGGTAAAAATCGAGTTCTAAGATTCCGTTCCATACAAGGGAAACTTATAAAAGCATGTTAAAAATTCGAATTACAAATGAATAAAATGAATAATAACTGAAATGAGCCCACCACAAGACATGGAACAGCAATCGATGCAGTTTTCTCTAGATATATTTCTAATTTTTATTCGAAAACATATGTATCTTATTTCTCATACCATAAGCCTATTGTCTTGGTCTAACAATCAACCACAGTAATTACTGATGTATCCGACAATGAAAATAATGAATAAATATAAAAAAAATCTATTCAACAATATTAATTTATCGATGAAAACCCATAATAAATTTAAATACTTGTAGAAAATTGTTGTTGTCGTATCCTTTCCGAAGGGAAGGAATGAAAGTTGCCAGAGCCTGTGAGACAGGTTGGATTTCTTTACGATAGATGGCGACACCACCTATCTCCTCCTCCACAATTTAGGCATGGAACTGGAGGGGAGGGAAATATTCTCCAGTCCCCTGCACTCGTGGTTTCTGCTGCGACCGCTCACAAGACTTTCGTACCCACTGATTTAACGAGCTCGTACTCCATGTGTACTCGGTGGTATTTGGTGGCCTCGGACATCGAACCCGGGCCCTCCGGTCTAGAGTCCGATGCTCTAACCACTAGGCTACCCACGGCCCTAAAAATATTAATCTATGTATATGAATATACATGTATATAGTATATATACACTGGTGTGCAAAAATTAAGGACGAGACGGTTTTTTCAATATAACTTTGTACACAAAAGCATTCCAAATCAACACATTTAATACCGTAAGATCCCCAATAAGTAAGGACATGAGTAATGTAAGCAACACTTACTAAAAGAGAAATCAGAGGGATAAAAAGAAGCTTTATTGAAAAAGTAGCATGGAGCGCAATGCGACTGAAGGCCGAAACATCCCTGAGATGGGTGTCCAGCAAGAAATATCCGGTCTTTAGTAGGGGATATGATCTCCCCTGACTGCTAGGCAGGTTTCACAGCGTCTGCCCATGCTGAGAATGAGGGTGTCAATGAGTTGTTGAGGCATTGCTGCCCATTCGTCTTGCAGCGCCAATCGAAGCTCCGGAATCGTTACTGGTGGTAAGGTACGAGCTGCCAAGCGTCTGCCTAGAAAATCCCATACATGCTCGATGGGATTGAGATCCGGAGATCGTGCCGGCCAATCCATACGTTCAATATCCTCACTCACTAAGAGCTGTTCGGCAGCTACTGTGCGATGACATGGTGCATTGTCGTCCATGAAAAGGAACTGCGGACCCATAGCGCCTCTAAAAAGACGCACATATGGAAGAAGAATCTCGTTACAATAACGGGTCCCGTTGACTGAACCTGCGTCGAAGATGTGAAGGTCTGTACGACTACCAAGCATGATGCCTTCCCAAACGAGAACACCGCCACCTCCATACCTGTCCCTTTCAATGATGTTCGAGGGATGATTGCGGCTTCCCCGCTTTCTCCAGATGAGTATGCGATGAGAATCGCTACTCAGACTGAATCTGCTCTCATCTGTAAAGAGTACTCGTCCCCATTCCTTGTCTCTCCAATTCCGGTATTCCCGGCACCACAGAGAACGCCTTCTCCGATGGGCAGGCGTTAGAGGTACACACCGTACAGGGCGTGGTGCAAACAGACCACCACCGTGCAGTCTTCTGGCCACGGTAAAACGCGATATCGGTCGTCCAGTCGCCTGTGTCGTGTGTCTAGCGATTTCTCCCGCTGTCTGCCGCCTGTTTCTTCTGGCCTGTAAGGCAATATACCGGTCATCTGCGGGTGTGGTTCCTCGTGGACGACCACTACTGAACCCCCGGATAGCTGTTCCTATAATTGTAAATTGTCTCCAAAGTCGTGAAACGATGCTGTGAGCAATTCCGAACTCTGCAGCCACACTTGTCACACTGCGACCTTCCCCCAACTTCCCAATGATTCGACCTCGGGTAAAAGCATCCAGATGTCGTCTAACAGATTGATTATTCGCCATTTCTCGCTGAGGCAGCAACTCGGTGTGATTTTAACTGCTATACGGTGTGCAATCTCTTTGCCAGAAATACTAATCTTACACCGACAACATGCTTTACTACTCAGACACTCCCCCATTACGTCTACCTGCATATCTGCGCATGTGCTACCGTACATCACCTCACTTAATCTCCTGATTGGTCTTTCTGTCCGCTCTGCCTCTTCGTTCAGCTGATATGCTAATTTTTCGACTTCGTCCTTAATTTTTGCACACCAGTGTATATAAACATATATATGTACATACATATAGATGGAACTAAAGAAGTTTTACTTCAGTCTTGTGGTCTAAAGCACACTCGTTTTTTTTTTAATATTACCACACACCATCAGTTACTACCACTAATTTCTGAAATGGGGTAATTAGTTTCCAACCTAAAAATAATTCTGCCGGTGTTTTGCCAGTGGTTTCCTGAACAGCCGTCCGTAAGGCATAACCAAATTCTTTTAGAAATTGGTCCCAATTCGTATGATTCTCTTCAACAAAACAAGAAATCTCATTTGAAGAAGAGTACGGTTAACTCTCTCAATCTGATTAGATTGCGATTTATATACAACCATTTTAACATGTTTTATTTTCAACCTGTGACGCACATGCTGAAAAACTTCGGATATAAATTGGGGGCCGTTATCACTAATTAATTTTATAGGAGCTCCATAACGCGAGATGTAATTTTCAAAAAATGCATTTGCAATTGCTTTAGCCGAAGTCTTTCTTAAGGGTACAATTTCGACCCATTTAGAAAAATTATCCGTTATCACTAAAATAAATTTATAACGTTCCAGACTAGTAGCTGGGTATGGGCCTAATAAATCTAAGGATACTATTTCATTTCGAAAATTTGTTAGTATCGGTTCTAAGCGACCAGCTGGTAGCGCGTTCTTATAATTAATACTCTGGCAGAGGTCATAGGTAGAAACGTATTTAAATATAAACTTCCTCATAAAGGGAAAATAACAAGCGTCTCTTAATCTGAAATAAGTTTTTTCTTTTCTAAATTACCAGAAATTGGCGTGTCATGAAACTCGCGCATAATGTCATTACGCAGAGCTCACGGAATATACACTCTTAGTTCTCCAAGAGTGGTAGTGTATTTTGCATTGTATAATAAACCGTATATTTATTTAAAATCGTGGGACCAATTTCCGCAGACTGACGCGTTAACCGAGCTATCGTCTGGATTTTCTAAATGTCTATAAATATCACCTAATTCAGGATCATTTATCTGTTCTTCCATTAATTGTTCTTTGGACGATAAAACAAATGACCTAATAACCACACAAGATACCTTTGCTTCCACCATACTTTCAAAATCTGCAACCACATTTTGTGTACCTGGGCGATGTTCCCATTCTACGTTAAATTCTGCTAACTTAAGTGTCCACCTTATCCTACTTGACAAATCTTTTCCATTCATCCGTTTAGTGAGCGTGGCATGGTCTGTTATGACTTTCACCGACAGAGACCCGAAATAAGTACGATATTTACTTAATGTCCATATGACAGCTAAGCACTAGTGCTCCATAACACTACAATTTCTCTCTGTAGTACTGAGTGTACGAAAAGCAAATGTAATGGGTGTTTTTTTTTTTTTTTTTTTGCTTCAAAACTGCCCCCACACCAACTGAACTGGCATCCGTAAACAACTCAAATGCTTTATTGAAATCTGGTAACTAAGATTGGGGCTTCTGTCACAGCTTTTTTAGTGCGATTAAAGGCTTCCTGCGCTAATTCCGACCAAACAAATTTAGAATTTTTCCTCTTTCTAACGCATCCGGCTACGATCGGAGACCCATTTTTTTTAATTTTCTAAGAATCACTAAAATTTTTACATTTTTAATTTCATTTTATGCACTATGCAGTTAGAAATAATATATATACATAACAATTTACAAAAAATTAAAATTTTAAAGAAATTTTAATTAAATTTTGAAATTATTTCAGTCTCTTTTTAAAAATAATTTATATTTTACAAAATAAATTGCTGTAGCACATTTTTCAAACACATTTCTAGAGATTAGACTGCAAGTTTTAAATTATTTTATTAAATCAAAAGTTATAGCTAATAGAAGCTACAACTTATGAATTTCATTCAAATTTTCGATACTTTAAAAGGAAATCCAACTATAAATCCCAAAAAAATTGTTCAATTTCTTAGTTGGTAGTCCATCCTCTAGATCAGCAATTCTCAACCGCTGGTCCGGCGGACCACCAGCGGTCCGCGGAGAAATCTTACCGGTCCGCGGACAATTTCTTCTATTCGCGAAAAAAATTTACTTATCAAAAAAATAATAATAATAAGAACTAAATTTTAATTTATTAAATTACGAAATACAAATATATCTTGAACTATTTATAATTCTATGTAATTTATGGTTAGTACTGCACTGAAGAAAAATTCCCGAAATGCTGACAAAAGTGCGCGAGAGCGCGGCGCGTAAACCCCTCTGTTGGCGACAGACACTTAAGCCGGGGTTATAATAGTATATAGATCACAGCTTATTTGTGTTCGGTGGATCACAGAACACGGAAGCGTTGATTGAAGGAGTTCTTACAGAAGGTTAATAGATTTGATGTGTGATCTGGTACAGTTTTATCGTTGTATAGTCTGGGTGTTTTTAAGTTATTGTTAAACGAAACATTGTTATAATAATTATATATCTGTTTAACTGGATTGGACCAATATAACAGTAAGTTTATTGATTATTTATATACTTGTATGTATGTATGTATGTATGTAGGCGCTAATAAAAAAATATTTTTTAACCCTTAGTAAGATGAACCGTAAACAAGGCACGCTATTCAATTTTTTGAATACCAGTTCAATGTCTCAAAAAAATGACGACAAAACAGGAATAGTACCAGGAAAAAAGAGAAAACCATTTATCAGACACTACAACCACGAATATATAAAATATGGTTTTATTCTTTGGCCCAATTCTACGGAAGAAGATATACGTCCGATGTGTATCATTTGCCATGAAGTTTTAGTAAATGATGCTATGAAACCAGCGAAAATGTTACGACATTTGAAGGCTAAACATTCCGAGCTGGAAAAAAAGCCGCGTGAATATTTTGAGCGTAGAAAACAAGAATTAGGATTACAAACAAAAACATTTAAACAAAATTTTATTCACAACAAGTCATTATTAAAATGTTCGTACCTAGTTGCCCTTCGGATTGCTAAAACAAGAAAATCCTTTACTACTGGGGAAAATTTAATAAAACCAGTTTTAATAGACGTCTGTTTAGAAATGTTTGGACTCTCTGCTGTTGATAAAATCAAATCGATTCCCTTATCTAATGATACTATAAGAAGAAGAATTGAAAAATTATCAGAGAATGTGGAATACCAATTAATACAAAAGATAAAGGAATCAACACTTTTTGCAATACAAATCGACGAATCATGCGATATTTCTAAAAAGGCCATATTAATTTGCTATGTTAGATATATTGATTTTACTTTGGAAGAAATAAAAGAAGAATTCTTGTGTTGTATAGAATTGGTTTCATATACAACAAGTGATGAGATTTTTAAAGCACTTAATTCTTATGTTATTAAACATTCTTTAGAATGGAAAAATTGCGTAGGTGTGTGTTCCGATGGGGCGGCTAGTATGGCTGGCAGACATTGTGGTGTTACTAAAAGAATTCAGCAAGCAGCTAATTCTGATTTATTAATTACCCACTGTATAATCCACAGACAACATTTAGCAGCGAAAAGTTTATCCACAGAATTACATGAGGTTTTAGCGGAATCTATAAAAATTATTAATTTTATCAAAAAAAGCGATTTAAACAGTAGGTTATTCGCAATATTTTGTCAGGAGGTTGGTGCCAAACATGAGCAGTTATTATTGCATACAGAAGTTCGATGGCTCTCGCGGGTAAGATTTTAACCAGGCTTTTTGAATTAAAGACGGAAGTAGAAATATTTTTAAGAGAAAAAAATAATCCTTTAAGTATGCATTTTTCTGATGTAGAATGGGTTGCAAAACTAGCATATTTAAGTGATATATTTTCATATATCAACGATTTAAATTTGAGTTTACAAGGAACTTCTACAAATGCGTTTCATTTATTTAATAAAATAGATGGATTTAAGAAAAAAATTAATTTTTGGGTGGATAAAGTAAATACCAATAATATTGATGTATTTAGTAATTATTTTGATTTTATTAATTTACAACAAGATTTAAACGTATCAAGATTAAATATAATCATTGGGCATCACTTACAATCTTTAAAAAATGGTTTCGAAAAATATTTCCCATCTGAAAATACCACGTGTGAAAGAAATGTGTGGATAACAAACCCCTTCATACCATATGAGAGTAGTAAGTTAAATTTAAGTGACAGAGAATATGAATCCCTCCTTGAGATTAGTACAGATATTATGTTAAAAGCTAGTTTTTCAACAATGTCCCTAGATAAATTTTGGATCAAATTGAAAAATGAATATCCATCTCTATACGAGAAAGCAATGAAAATGTTAGTCCCTTTCGCAACTACATATTTATGTGAAGCGGGATTTTCATCTATGACGGTAATAAAAAATAAATTTAGAAATCGTCTTTCGGTTATTTCGCCGCTCCGACTTAGCTTGACTAATTTAGAACCCACAATTGAAAAGTTGATTGAAGAAGAGCAGCCACAATCTTCTCATTAACAATAAATAACAATATAAAAATTGTAGATCTTTAATTTAGTGTAGTATCACATGTTGAATTATTTTGTTGTGTTCATATGCAATGATTTTGTGATTTTTTTTATAATTTCTGATATTTTTTGTTGTAATTTTTTTCAGGGGTTTGTTACTTATTAAAAATTATTATTACAAACAAACAATAAATTATGTTAAAATGGTTGAGGCTTTCGCGGCCGTTGTTTTGACTTGAAGTAGTTCTAGTCGGGCTTAAAGGCCGTCGTTGGTTGAAATTGCTTCCTCCCGTTCCGTGGGCACGTTGGCTAGCTTTTTCTGAGGTGCTTCTATGCCATCCAGTCTGCATCCAACCTTTGAGATGGAAACACCATAGAAAAAGCTAGCCACTCGTGCCAGCGAAACGTCAGGAAGCAATTTCAACCAACGACGGCCTTTAAGCCCGACTAGAACTACTTCAAGTCAATAAATTATGTTTTGTTTTACAAATTTTTTTGATTTAATTTTTTAGTAATCGTAAGAGTGATATTTTTGTTGTGTTTCTATGTCCATGAATTTGTGATTTTTTTTATAATTTTCTGTGATTTTCGTTAAAGTTTTGTTATATATATTATATGTATGTAATATAATTACATATATTTACATTTAAATATTAGTGTACGCAAATGATAATAAACATGTTCCAATTAACGTATTTAGTAGTTCTTTAATACCTAGTAAAATTTTGTTGTTAAAAAAATATCACCGGTCCGCGAATTTTTTTTACAAATTTTACCGGTCCGCGGGCCAAAAAAGGTTGAGAAACGCTGCTCTAGATAATACTATTAATAACATTTGTGTAAAATTTCATGCAATTATCTCTATTGGTTCTGTAGATATCACATTTGAAATACCAAGAAATTTACAAAAAAAATAGTTTTGGGAAAAATGAATTTAAACTTTATAAATGCCATTTCAAAATAAATTATAACTAGTACATACTTAAAACTCTCCTGATTTGTATTTCACACCTTCAGACTTGGATATTTTGTTAAGTTTTTCTCTTTCCTTTGGGCCCTATTTTTTTTCTGGATGATTTTGAACGAGGTAAAAAATTTTTCGAGTCACTGACTCGAAGGATGTCGAAAGATCTGTAGTCACGCAGGTTATAGTAGCCTGCATTTATGCCAAGGGATTTCAGTACATCTAAAAAACATTGAAACCTTTATTATATATAAAAATAATAACTACAATATAGGCACCCAAAGAAAATGTTTAAAGCTTAATAAAAGATTCTTTTGGAACAATTTGCCACAAACAGCCATTAAACGACTAATTTGCATTTTGTGATTTACCGTGGAGGCACTTCTGTAACAAGTGTTTATTACACAACTTCACGAACTCAGATTTAATAACATGTAAAAGTTTTACAGAAAGACCTGCACTTTTTTTCTAAAAATTGTTTTCCGGTTGCTTTTGATCGCTGATATGCACACCAACTATCAGCTCCGGTTGGACACTGTCCATGCATGGGTTTTTCACGGGCTTAAGCAACAGTGAAAAAACATCGCTGCTAAAAACACTTTGCATTGCCTCGATGTAATGAGTGTTACTTCTAATGGCAATGTTGTAGTAATTTTGAATTTTATCAATCATAAATCGGGGAGTTTTCCTTTCCCACCGAGGCATTTCTGGCTTTTTTTAAGCTTTCTTAGCCAGCTACTAACTCTTTATTTGGATGTGTCATATACACTCATATTTGGTAACACTGTTGATACCGTATACATTTTTCACTGCAAAGTATTCTTGGGAATCATCATCACACCATAGAAGTGAACATGTTTGAGATTTCACGTGGTACAAGAATGCTCAAAGATTCTATACGCACCAACTGATTCCATGCTTGAAGCAGATTCTAGATGTTTGCAAGAACATGCATGTTCGCCTACCTGGACTGTTAGAATTTTTCAATCTGTTGCAAATTCTGCAAAATTTCGACATTATCTCCAAATCTAGAAGCTTCCCAGTGTCAATGGATAACACTGCAACACAACCACTCCGGGATGAATGACCACATCTTTGCCAAGTACCATTAACAGATAATCCACATTCTGTGACTGCCGTTTTGGAACATTTTGTAAAGTTTCTTACTTCTAAAGAAGTGCCATCTTTAGTCGTTGATGTAACCTCAGCCAAGTGCTTTTTTCCACAGAGTCTGTATGCCACCTTTGTCACGCATGACATATTCAGTGTAGTACACAACTTTTTAACAGACGAATATCTTCTTCCAATTACCTGCATTCCACAAACAAATTGCAAATTTATGGTACTCTGCTTGTTCAACTTTTCAGTAGATGGAAAAGAGACTATGAAATTGCATTTTGAGCATTTCATTTTACTATACAACATTAGAAGCTAATAAATACACAGAATCTTCATAAAGGTACATATTTTTCTCGAAACAATTGGGGCAACACAAACTGTAACATACACTTTCTAAATTATTTAAGTCAAATATTCTATTACCTCTTAATGTTCGATTTAGAGATTCGTTTTTCTGTGAAAAATCCTTCAAGTAATTCAGTTTTCGTTCACTGCAAGTCTGAATGTTTTTTACTTGCTTTGGTTTAGTGAATCTATTACCAGCAAATGATCTCTTTCGAGAAGCTAAATTAAATTTTTAGTTTCCCTTTATAAGAAGGTAAAACGAAAAGTGGAATATCAAGGAATAATAAACAATTAAAAATCTATATAATTAAAGTGAAAAAAGTTAAGTTTTTAGAAGAAATGGAAGAGCAAAATTTGTAAAACGCAAAACCAAAATAAAAACGAGTGAGGTCATAAGAAACAGAAGTTGCCAATCGCATAAGTCAAAACAAAATATTTAAATTGTTGCCAATCAATAAAATAGTTTTAGAAATTTTCAGATATTGTTTTTAAATTTATAATGGGAGAAAAATGCGAAAACTAGCGGTAAAAAACATGTTTAGAAGTCAACTTCCGGTTTCGATTTCATTACTTCCGGTATCTTTTGACAGCAGTAATAATATTTTAAACACTTTTTTTTCTAATAATCGCACAGACAAAGCAAAGACAGATTTAGAAAGATAATTGTTTGAATTTTCAAATGATAAAATAAAAAGAAACCGTGATTTTTGACCGAAAATGACGTTTACAACGTAGTATTACAACAACCTTACATGTATAAAGGTCCACACAAATCAGCATAATTCCTAATAAACTTTTGATACTAACCTGTCATTCCTACACAAATATCGAAACCTCCCGCGCATTTTTCGGGGGTTTCATGTCAACAATCGCTTTTACTTTTGCTCCATCCGTTCTTTACTGATTACTAGACCTAAATAACGTAACTTGCCACGGGCGAAATGACATTTCTCACAGTTTAAAGTCAGATCAGCATCTTGTAATAATCTAAAGACCTCACTTAAATGTTTAAAGTGGTGTTCAAACGATGGAGACGAGATAATCACGTCATCCATATATACATTCACAAAACGCCCTAAAACTGGTTTAAGAATCATTTCTATAGCAGTTTGGAAATTTGGAGCCTCTCCCGAGATACCAAATGGCATGCGAGTGAATGCAAATGTACCCTTTTTGGTTAAAAAAGCCGTCTTACTAATATCTTTGGGGTTTACCACCAGCTGAAAATACCCGGACTAGAAATCAATCGACGACATAATTTCGGTGCGTGGAATATTTGATATTAGATCATCAACAACTGGTAATGGATACCTTGGATACTTAGTAATGGTATTCAACTTTCGGTAATCTATCACGAATCAATAATCTTCTAGGTCATCTAGAGGCAAACCATTATTTTTACGACATAAAACCACTGGAGATGCATATGGAGATTGGATAGGTATGATCGTACCTTCTTCTAATATTTTATTGACGTGATAATCTATAATCCTCTGTTTGATCCTGTCATAGCGATATGGCCGCGAAAAGATCGGGAGGTTATCTCCAGTATCAATTTCGTGATATAACACATGCGTCAGCCCCAGTTTATTAGAAAACTGTCGTCCCCTGAAATCATTAAATAAAAAGTTTAATTCCTCTTTTTGTTTCTCACCCAGCTTCCTGTTTGAGAGATCTATGTCTACCGGTTCTTCTGCTATTGGTACCTTTTCAATTTGCGAGTCCGGAAAGATTAACGATTTAGTTGAAAAATTGAACCCAATTTTTGATTTCGACATAAAATCAATGCCTAAGATTCACGGGGACTGCATCTCAACAATCACATGGAAATTCCCCCATTTTCGAAAATTCTCGGACCTTTATTTGTAATTCTACCATTCCTAAGTTTGTGCATTAGGCACCTTGAGCAGTTATGACCTCGGCTTTTGACTGCTTAATAGGGCGATAAGCAAAATATGACCGATACCTTACTTCGAAATAAAGGACTTCTCATCTCCTGTATCCCAAAAAGCTTTTAAAAATGTATCGTGTAGGAGGATCGGCACAAACGGAAGGTCAACGGGTGATAATCGTAAAGCATTTATTTTAATTCGATTAAAAGTGTTTGATTCAAATTGTGACCGACTACCTCTTCCCACACAATCACTTAAATAATCATTATTTCTCCGTCCTCCCTTGGTTGAATCATTATGTGGACCTTGATTTACAAACATACTACGATGTCTATGATTGTCGGGTTTATGATCACGTTGATCATTTCGGTTTCATCTCTCGAACCCATGATTTTGAGTACCACCACGAGAAAAGTTATTTGAATCCAAGTTCGCTATTCTCCGATCCAGATGTCTATTTACACAACCCCTACATCTCTCCAATTTCCATCTCCACGCCTTTCTGCAAATCTCCTACTCGAATCCCAATTTCGTCATTCAAAACTATTGTTCGAACCCTGGGTTCCTCTATTTCTATGCCGTTAATCATATTTATCAACCAATTCCAATAACTGTGCCTTAGTAGTGGGATTTCTATAACTTCTACATAATCTACAACCTAGGGTTCGAGTCACATAATAATATGATTTACTATTTTAGGTTCCTCATAATTCAATTCCAGTGTCTTATGGATCTTCAGCAATTTATACACAAAATTGGATAGGACCTGGCCTCTATCCTGTTTCTATGAGAAAAATTGGGCCTCTAATTCTGATCTATTTCTCACTACTGGAAAACTATCTATTAATTTTTTCTTAAGTGTCGCGAAGTCCGTAGTCTCGCCACTCACAAATGAATACCCAATGACTTTAAACCTATCTAGTTCTCGTCCTACGAGATGACCTTTCAGGTAGGCACATGATAAATTTGCAGGAATCTCATAGTGCGCTATGTTATAATCAATATTTGATATAAATTCCGTTACATTCTCTTTTCCAGAAAAAAATAATTCAGGCAAAACCCTAAAATGAGCCCCGTTTCCTATCTCGGTCATTGGGAGCGAGTATAATGAATTTGCATCCCTCAACCCTGTGACCCAGCTAAAGGTGTGGAAGGAACTAAATGACCATACGACATGATGAATTCCTATTATTTTATTTATCACTATAAATACTCAAACACAAAAAACACAAAGAATAAGGTAACTCAAATCAGTAACAGAACGGGAGAGAGACGAGATTCGCGTTTAGGGAGAATACGTTAAATAATGCAGGCTTTCTCCTCTAATATTACTTTACATAGAGCTTAAATATTTAATGACCTCACTACTACTATAACGCTCTAATGATTAACTTAAGACGAAGTGACAATACCTGACTTTAGGCAGTTTTTCAATCAAATGCAATTATACTTTAATGCTTCTTCGTTAGCTTAACTTATCACTTTCTTGCTATCTAACTTCTGGCTTCTTTAGTTTTTGCTTTCGACCACACCTCACTGCCACTTCATTTCACTTCTAATCTACTCATAATTTACTAACTGCCCAACTCGCGAATAAAGTATATATATATATATATTAAACTTAATTTGCATTTCACATTTTCTGCTTTTCGGAGAAGATGGGCTGAAAATGCTGGCATAAAAGAATTCCCCAGAGGGTTAGTGGAAGGATACGTATAGATCCATCACGCATTTACATTTACAAATAAGGTCAGAAACTACGAGGAAGACAATTTCTCTAGAAGAGCTTTTAACAATTGGAAGAGATTGACAAATCTCCGCAGATCATCGACACTTCACTTTGACACATGTAATGCTTGTCGGTTCCTGCTTCCCTCCGATCCCTCTTGTCTACCCTCGAACCCAGCTAGATGTGTGGGAGGAGCTAAATAATCAGTTGACATGATTCACTCTAATTATTTTACTGTCACCAAAATATCAAGCAAGCACAATAATAATCTAATTAAGATAAAAGATCAGATAGCAGAGCGGAGGTGAGACTCGTTAGCCTGGGGATAATAATACGGACCCTCAACTAATTCCACGATAACCTATACAAGTTCAATATAAACTACGTCGCGCACTAATAAGCTAAACTTCTATTTAAACAAGGATCACGATACCTGTACTTTTATGAAGTTGAATCCTCCAGTCGAGGCCTTGAATACAATCCTTATTCGGATTTAATCACCGTCGAGTGATACTTCTTCAATTGATGAACTCCGATCGGCACTTAATAATTTCATGATCCTTCACTCACAAACCAACTCGTAAAACTTGCGAATACAGAATTTATATAATATACTTAATTTGCATAATCACGCTTTCTTCACTCGGTGAAAGTTGGTTGATAATATTATTGCCTCAGAAAAATCCCTAAGAGGTTATTTATAGACGCATGTAGATCCGTCACACAGAGAATCAGAAAAGAGATCCTTCTTGAACATTCTTCCTTGGGCATTCTCCAGGGACCTATCCTTTCCATCAGGCGGCCAGCTGAAGCTGAGATTCACTTAAACTTATTAGTATCATGCTCTAAGACAGAATAAACACAAATTTATTGTAGAAAGGTGACGATAAAAATCATTCACTCTCTCATGAAAATCGTGTAATTATTTTTATAGTTGGTTCCTCTGATAAATCCTTTATCAGAGGAGGTGCCGAAATCCAACTCATTCACCCTGCCTGTGCTAACGCCGAACTCAAAATTCCCATGGGCCAGGGCCGATCCTAGGGTGTCGGCCGCCCGCGTGCGAAGATCAAATGTGCCGCCCCTCCAGAGAATTTTTCAGATTTGATAACACTTATATTTAATATTTATATACACTGCTGGCCACCGTAAATGCAACACCCTGAAGGAAGCACGCAAATAACATGAAATTTACAACATGTATTAGTGGAGGTGAGGTATGCAGATTATTAGAATTTCAGCGCAGACACACATCATGCACGCCTGTGGCGCCACCTCAAAGTGCAATTTAAAGCTTGGAGATTTCGACGATTTCAAGTTCGACAATTGTGTTTTTCTTGTGGTTTTTTCAAAAAAACGATCAGTTATGTCTTGTAGAAAACAGCTATCAGCTTTTGATCAAGTATCCGAGTTCGACAGAGGAAGGATAGTGGCCTACCGAGATTGTGGATTATCTTTCAGGGAAATCGGTAGTCGCGTGTTGGACGAAACGAAACAACTGTAATGCGGATATGTAACCGTTGGATTCGGGAGGGTATGATGGACCGATGTGGTCGATCGCATCCACCTCAGTGCACCACTTCACGTGAGGACAGGCAGATTGTGCGCATGGCAGCGACGGATCGCTCAGTCACATCACGAACCATAGCACAGCACATTGAGTCTGTAACGCATCATTCAGTGTGCGCGCGTACCATTCGACGCCGTTTACAGCAGAGTGGTCTGTCCGCAAGACGTCCATTGCTTCGTTTACACTTGACGTAGAACGACAGACGTCTCCGCCGCCAATGGTGCGTTGAAAGATGGATGTGGGTGGCAGAATGCAATGAAGTTGTCTTCACTGATGAGTCACGCATCTGTCTGCAACACCACGATGGTCGGATTCGAGTCTGGAGATACCGTGGAGACAGGACGCTGAACAGCTGCGTTATGCACCGCCACACTGGTCCTGCACTGAGTATTATGGTATGGGGCGCGGTATTGGATATCACTCTCGCACTCCTCTAGTACGCATTGCCAGTACTTTAAACCAGCGTTTCTCAACCTTTTTGGCCCGCGGACCGGTAAAATTTGTAAAAAAAATTCGCGGACCGGTGATATTTTTTTAACAACAAAATTTTACTAGGTATTAAAGAACTACTAAATACGTTAATTGGAACATGTTTATTATCATTTGCGTACACTAATATTTAAATGTAAATATATGTAATTATATTACATACATATAATATATATAACAAAACTTTAACGAAAATCACAGAAAATTATAAAAAAAATCACAAATTCATGGACATAGAAACACAACAAAAATATCACTCTTACGATTACTAAAAAATTAAATCAAAAAAATTTGTAAAACAAAACATAATTTATTGACTTGAAGTAGTTCTAGTCGGGCTTAAAGGCCGTCGTTGGTTGAAATTGCTTCCTGACGTTTCGCTGGCACGAGTGGCTAGCTTTTTCTATGGTGTTTCCATCTCAAAGGTTGGATGCAGACTGGATGGCATAGAAGCACCTCAGAAAAAGCTAGCCAACGTGCCCACGGAACGGGAGGAAGCAATTTCAACCAACGACGGCCTTTAAGCCCGACTAGAACTACTTCAAGTCAAAACAACGGCCGCGAAAGCCTCAACCATTTTAACATAATTTATTGTTTGTTTGTAATAATAATTTTTAATAAGTAACAAACCCCTGAAAAAAATTACAACAAAAAATATCAGAAATTATAAAAAAAATCACAAAATCATTGCATATGAACACAACAAAATAATTCAACATGTGATACTACACTAAATTAAAGATCTACAATTTTTATATTGTTATTTATTGTTAATGAGAAGATTGTGGCTGCTCTTCTTCAATCAACTTTTCAATTGTGGGTTCTAAATTAGTCAAGCTAAGTCGGAGCGGCGAAATAACCGAAAGACGATTTCTAAATTTATTTTTTATTACCGTCATAGATGAAAATCCCGCTTCACATAAATATGTAGTTGCGAAAGGGACTAACATTTTCATTGCTTTCTCGTATAGAGATGGATATTCATTTTTCAATTTGATCCAAAATTTATCTAGGGACATTGTTGAAAAACTAGCTTTTAACATAATATCTGTACTAATCTCAAGGAGGGATTCATATTCTCTGTCACTTAAATTTAACTTACTACTCTCATATGGTATGAAGGGGTTTGTTATCCACACATTTCTTTCACACGTGGTATTTTCAGATGGGAAATATTTTTCGAAACCATTTTTTAAAGATTGTAAGTGATGCCCAATGATTATATTTAATCTTGATACGTTTAAATCTTGTTGTAAATTAATAAAATCAAAATAATTACTAAATACATCAATATTATTGGTATTTACTTTATCCACCCAAAAATTAATTTTTTTCTTAAATCCATCTATTTTATTAAATAAATGAAACGCATTTGTAGAAGTTCCTTGTAAACTCAAATTTAAATCGTTGATATATGAAAATATATCACTTAAATATGCTAGTTTTGCAACCCATTCTACATCAGAAAAATGCATACTTAAAGGATTATTTTTTTCTCTTAAAAATATTTCTACTTCCGTCTTTAATTCAAAAAGCCTGGTTAAAATCTTACCCCGCGAGAGCCATCGAACTTCTGTATGCAATAATAACTGCTCATGTTTGGCACCAACCTCCTGACAAAATATTGCGAATAACCTACTGTTTAAATCGCTTTTTTTGATAAAATTAATAATTTTTATAGATTCCGCTAAAACCTCATGTAATTCTGTGGATAAACTTTTCGCTGCTAAATGTTGTCTGTGGATTATACAGTGGGTAATTAATAAATCAGAATTAGCTGCTTGCTGAATTCTTTTAGTAACACCACAATGTCTGCCAGCCATACTAGCCGCCCCATCGGAACACACACCTACGCAATTTTTCCATTCTAAAGAATGTTTAATAACATAAGAATTAAGTGCTTTAAAAATCTCATCACTTGTTGTATATGAAACCAATTCTATACAACACAAGAATTCTTCTTTTATTTCTTCCAAAGTAAAATCAATATATCTAACATAGCAAATTAATATGGCCTTTTTAGAAATATCGCATGATTCGTCGATTTGTATTGCAAAAAGTGTTGATTCCTTTATCTTTTGTATTAATTGGTATTCCACATTCTCTGATAATTTTTCAATTCTTCTTCTTATAGTATCATTAGATAAGGGAATCGATTTGATTTTATCAACAGCAGAGAGTCCAAACATTTCTAAACAGACGTCTATTAAAACTGGTTTTATTAAATTTTCCCCAGTAGTAAAGGATTTTCTTGTTTTAGCAATCCGAAGGGCAACTAGGTACGAACATTTTAATAATGACTTGTTGTGAATAAAATTTTGTTTAAATGTTTTTGTTTGTAATCCTAATTCTTGTTTTCTACGCTCAAAATATTCACGCGGCTTTTTTTCCAGCTCGGAATGTTTAGCCTTCAAATGTCGTAACATTTTCGCTGGTTTCATAGCATCATTTACTAAAACTTCATGGCAAATGATACACATCGGACGTATATCTTCTTCCGTAGAATTGGGCCAAAGAATAAAACCATATTTTATATATTCGTGGTTGTAGTGTCTGATAAATGGTTTTCTCTTTTTTCCTGGTACTATTCCTGTTTTGTCGTCATTTTTTTGAGACATTGAACTGGTATTCAAAAAATTGAATAGCGTGCCTTGTTTACGGTTCATCTTACTAAGGGTTAAAAAATATTTTTTTATTAGCGCCTACATACATACATACATACATACAAGTATATAAATAATCAATAAACTTACTGTTATATTGGTCCAATCCAGTTAAACAGATATATAATTATTATAACAATGTTTCGTTTAACAATAACTTAAAAACACCCAGACTATACAACGATAAAACTGTACCAGATCACACATCAAATCTATTAACCTTCTGTAAGAACTCCTTCAATCAACGCTTCCGTGTTCTGTGATCCACCGAACACAAATAAGCTGTGATCTATATACTATTATAACCCCGGCTTAAGTGTCTGTCGCCAACAGAGGGGTTTACGCGCCGCGCTCTCGCGCACTTTTGTCAGCATTTCGGGAATTTTTCTTCAGTGCAGTACTAACCATAAATTACATAGAATTATAAATAGTTCAAGATATATTTGTATTTCGTAATTTAATAAATTAAAATTTAGTTCTTATTATTATTTTTTTTTTTGATAAGTAAATTTTTTTCGCGAATAGAAGAAATTGTCCGCGGACCGGTAAGATTTCTCCGCGGACCGCTGGTGGTCCGCCGGACCAGCGGTTGAGAATTGCTGCTTTAAACAGCCAGCGCTACTTCTCCAAGGTGTTGGAGCCAGTTGTCCTTCTTTACCTTCAGGGCTTGGCCACAGCCATATTTCAACAGGATAATGCGCGACCACACGTGGCACGCATTGTCCAAAGGTTCTTCGTCAATCACCAGATTGAATTGCTTCCCTGGCCGGCTCGTTCTCTGTATCTTTCACCGATAGAAAACATGTGGGCCATGGTTGCTCAACGATTGACCTAGATTACACCCCCAGCTGCCCCACCAGATCAACTTTGGCAACGTGTGGAAGCTGCTTGGAAGCAACAATGGTGGCCACTCTGGCTACTGATTTTGGCAGGAACCACACTTCACAGAAGTCTATAAATTTAATCATTTGATACTTGGTCAACATGTTATCTACAAAATAAATTTTGTTGTGCTATCTCTTGTCTTTCTTGGTGTTACATTCACGGTGGCCAGCAGTGTATTTTTTTAATTACTTATATATATATATATATATTATTATACCTACATATTTACTTACTTGTTATTGTACTTAAGTAATTAATTATTTATTGCAACACTTATATATTTAATTACTTATTATAATATTTAAATGTTTAATTACTTATTAAAATACTTATATTTTAATTACTAATTAAAATACTTATACATTTAATTACTTATTACAATACTTATTTATTTAATTATAATTTAATACTTATGCATTGTGATTATACACTCATCTACCTGTATAAGAGTAAAAAGTAAAACATTAATATATAGAAATTCAAAGATAAAATTTGTAGTGCAAAACTTTATTATTATTTTTTTTTTGGTCAACTCATAGGTTATGATAGCTACAAAATACTTTTAACAAAATAATAAACAAGCAAAAATATTACCTTTGAAA